>JABXWE010104866.1:0-10062 GCA_014611495.1 Limonius californicus | reverse complement strand
ATTTGAATCGATTCATCCGTTTTCGAGTAATTGGGCGTTAAACTCAAAATTTTCAAAAAATCATAGCGCCCTTCATTTTAAAGCTAGCGAGTTCGGCAAAAAACTAACAGATTTGTCTTATGACCCTCTATCGTTATCCGTGATAACAGTTTCAAAATTGTAATCACGAAAAAAGTGATACCAAAAAAACATGCGTAACTTCCGCTTCCGGTTTCGGATTTTTTTGAAAAGCTTATTTTGTCTATGAATTTTCGATATACCCCCGCATTCCAAAGCGCATCAAAATCGGAGCAATACTTTCGGCTGTAGGAGCGTCACATACATACATACGTACGTACGTACATACGTACATACCCACCCACAGAGAGACATTTTTAAAAACCACTTTTTTGGGTTCCTAGAGACCCAAAACGGATATTTCCGTTAAAATCTCGATTTCGAAAATTTTCATGAATTCAATACTTACCCTATACCTATAAGGTATGGGAAAGTAAAAAGCACTACTAATAACAAAGATGGACTTCTGGAGAAGAGCTGGAGCCAGATCTAGAAGAGACAGAGTACCAATCAAGAGAATTAGGGAGATCATGAGAGTCAAGCATACAATAGTAGACGACATTAGAACGAGACAATTAAAATGGTATGGGCATCTGCAATACATGCCAGAGGAACGATTACCAAAGCAAATACTGAAATGGACACCACAAGGAAGGCGCAGAAGGGGAAGACCTAAAAGAAGTTAGTGGAAAGGAATTGATAAGGGAATGGTAGTGAGAGGTCTGGGAGAAAATCTATGGGAAGATAGAGACCAATGGAGCTTGGGTATCAGAAGACGACAGAAATCGCGGTTTTGGTGATGATTTTTTCATCCACTGAATGCTCTGGTGTTTCGTCTCAGGATCGTAACAAAACATTCATGTGACAAAACAGTTAAGAAAATTTGCATTGTCGCGACAAGCCTGGACGAAATTTGAGCACGATGGAATTTTTCTCCACTTCCACTCACCCGTAAAACTGAGTAGAACGAACTTTGCACAGATATGCCTCTCTCCTAAATCTTTATGTAAAATTGTCTCCTTATTAATGTTTAACTTATCTGAGAACATGCCAAAGGTCATTCGGCAATCTTTTGTCACAATTCCACGAACACTTGTGATTGACTCAACATTTCATGAAATAATCGACGGCCGGTTCTAGGATCATCTTGAACGTCTTCTCGCCAATCTCTGAAATTTTAAACCATCCAATCATACGATTTCAACTTCACGTGTTATTGCTGTACACAATTTTCAACATTTCGTAAGCTTCTGTTGGTGATTTCACTAATTTACAGCAAAATTTAATATTTCTCGAGACTGCTAGGAAATCATATCTTAAAATGATAGATTCCAAACAATATCATGCCCTAAGGATAGCATTTGGACTCTTTAGGACCAGTCCTATAGAAAGCCTTCACTGTTTAACTGGAGAACAACCCTTGTCTCTTAGAAGAAAGTAATTAACCCGAACGTTTGCTGCTTCAATTTCGTCAAATCCAAAAAATCCAACCTACTATAACACCTTTAGCAGTCGCTTTAGAATAATATATGATTCTAAGAAAAGTGAAAATAAATAGAATATCTTCCGAAATAATGTTCCAATGACCAAAGATATCTTCTGCTGAAATTCCTAATATCCCTCCGTGGTCCCTAGCACCCCCAAATCTTAACAATGAACTAGCGAAATATCGCAAATCTGAGATCCACCCCTCTATGATTCGGAGTGCCCATTGTGAGATGTGTGAATGTTACGCGGACTCTAAATTTATCTACACTGATGTCTCCAAAACAGAAGATGGAGTGGGAGTAACTTTTGTAACAACGGATAATAAATAAACATACCTAAACTATGCAGTGTTTTTACTGGAGAGCTCTATGCTAGTTTTCAAGCTGCCGCTTACACACTGCATGATCAAGTCCAACACCAAGGTTTATCCTATTTTATCTGCACTTGACTTGAGTTCAGTACAATCATTACACCAGCTATACCCTGCCAATCCACTTGTGCAATCAATTAAATCACTTCTTCTTCTTCTTCTTCTTTTAGTCTCCCTCTATCCATATGCGGATATAGGCCTCCTTTCTACCCTTCCATTCCTTTCTATTCTTTGCTATTTCTTGCCATTTAGTTCCGGCTGTTTTTCGTATCTCATCTGCCCATCTCATCATTGGCCTGCCGACTCCTTTTCTCCTTCCCCATGACCTCTATTCCAAAATCTTCTTACTCCATTTGTCTGGCATTCTGGCAACATGTCCAGCCCATTCCCATTTTTGTCTTGCTATTCTTGTCGCTATATCTTCGACTTTAGATCTTTCTCTTAGCTATTCGTTTGTTTTTCTGTCTGATAGAGTTATTCCTACGATTTTTCGCTTTATGGCTCTCTGTGCTACTCTCATCCTATTCAACATTGTTGTTGTAAGCACCCAAGTTTCTGTACCATATGATATCATTTCTGTATCCCGCATTAATTGAAAACTTTGGCTTTTAGTTTTGACGGTATCTTTGTTTTCCATACTTAATTTAATTTTCCGAAAGCTAACCATCCGGCTGTGACCCTTTTTTTGACTAGGTACCGTTTCTTGATTTTCTTTGCCTACTTTCATCTCATGTCCCAGGTAAACATACTTATCGATTCTCTCTATTACTTTGTCATTTATTATTATATCTCTTCTGTCTTCTTGATTGTTACTTTTGTTTGTTTATTGTTTTGTTTTATTTATGTTCATTTGCAGTCCTATTTTTTCTAAGGTTTCGGCTAGTTCTTGTACCATTTCTTGTAGGTCTATAAAATTATCCGTTATTAATACAATGTCGTCTGCATAGCGTAAATTGTTTAGACGTTCTCCATTTATTAATGTGCCTTTATTTTCCAAGTTTAAGGTCTTAAATATGTCTTCCATTGCCAAAGTGAACAGCTTCGGCGATATTGGGTCACCTTGTCGGACTCCTCGTTTTATTTTTACTGGGTCAGTGTATTCCTGCAGTTTAATTTTCAGCGTGGCTCTCTTATATATTGTTTCAATGATATCTATACATCGGTAGTTAATCCTTGCATTTTTGAGTGATTTTATGATTGACCATGTTTCAATACTGTCAAATCCCTTTGATAGTCCACAAACGCCAACCAAATTGGTTACTTATATTCTGTTGGTATCATTGTTTGCAGCTGGTCTGTTGTCCCAAAACATTTCCTGAACCCTGCCTGCTCCTTGTGTTGGTAAAAATCAAGTTTTTTTTTCTAGTCTGCTTGTTAGTATGCTGGTAAACAGTTTGTAGATTTGGGAAAGTAAGCTTATCGGCCTGTAGTTATTTAAATCCGTTTCTTCCTAGACACATGTTAAATAACATTTTTAACTTCTTTACTAGTACTTCTCCCCCTTGTTTTATCATCTCTGCTATTATTTCGTCACTTCCAGGCAATCTTCCATTGGCCATTTTTGTTATGGCTTTCTTTATTTCATCTTCGTTGATGTCCGGTAATTCTTCTGAGTTTACGTGCAATAATTTTTTATTTATATTGTTTGTTGTCAATTTATTTTCCACTTTTGTCTCATATAGCTTCTCATAGTATTTCTCTGCTATCGTTATCAGTTCGTTTCTATCTGTTGTTTCCCTACCCTCTTCATTCTTCAATGTTATTATTTCTTTGTGACCCGTTGTTAGTTTGTTCTTCCATATTTTCAGGCATTTATTCTCTTCTATAACGTTTTCTATTATTTGTTGTATATGCATCCTTCTGTCTTCTTTTGCCCTTCTCCTTACTAATTTACTTATTTCGACTACTCAAGTGTTCCTCTTTTTCCTTCATTAATTAAAGTTCTCTTCTTTTCTGGTAGTTCTATTGTTGGTCTGCTTAGTTTCTTATCTGATTTTTTCTCTCTTTTACCGTTCTTTGTGTCAGTTTCCTTTATTGCTGTTGTACTTTTTTTGTAAGTATTGTGTATTTCATCCTCGTTAGAGATGTTTGCTTTGTGAAGTTCTTCTTCTAAATTTATTTGGTACCTCTGTGTATTTCCCAATAGTTTTTGGGTGGCTATACTAAATTTCATTTCTTTCTTCATTATTTTTCTATATCTTTCTAGTCTATCACATATTACTATCTTTGCTCTCACAATCCGATTGTCGCTTCCTGTTAGGGAATTAAACAACAACTGTCAAGATGTGTGCCAAACACCATAACGAGAGCTTATGTATGCTCTCATGTCGGCATTGATGGAAATGAAGCAGCTGGTAAATTGGCTTAAGAATCAACAACTTCTTAAAATTTGACACCGGTTTATATGTCAACAGATTTAAAACATAACTTTAAAAAAAGTATGAAGAACTTATGGCAGCCTCAATGCAATGCAAAGCAGAGTAAACCGTTAACAAAAGAAGGTTTTTTTTCACCATAACTTCTAGGGCTTAAAGTATACATGAAAACAGAAAATTTTTGTTAATAAATGTATAGTCAAAAGTGTTTCCTTTCAGGGATAGAGCTTCTCAAACATTCTTTAAGAAGCGCCTAAATGTAGGCAACTCAATATACTACCTACTATTTGTTTCCATAACGACGAAAATTAATACAGGATAAATAAAGCCCTCTTTCCCACTTTTCAAATTATCCTGTATGAATTTCGGTTCCATGACGAGTGACAGAAAGACGATGTACGCGTTACCGTCCTACCAGCGTTTCGATCCTCGCTTGATCACCCTCTGTATTAAAACTATAAACTATTATATACTGCATTGCTTTTGATTTAAATTCCATAATTCCAGTGTTTCAGCGTCAATCCTGGAACTAAATTGCGAAATAGAAGTGTACATAGTGGTTACAATTCTCAAACACATTTCAGAAACATCGTTTGCCTTGTAAAACTTGATATTTGGATTGCCTGTTAAATTATTAGTTTTTGCTGGCTGCCTATAGAGTATACCAAAGCCATGTGTAAAAATATTGAATTTAACCCAGTAATTCCTAACCATTAGAACTGAACGATTTAGTTATAGAAATGTAGTAGAACTCCGAAAACAAGGCACACTAGACCTAGGAAACCCCAGCACAAGACCAGCTAGTTAAGGAATATTTATTATACGGTCATTTCCATGAGCCTTTACTTGGCGAGTATACGCAATCTGTCATTAACATTATCACAATTTTTGCACAATCCGTATGCATTATAATAACCGCAATTTCCTTAAAAAACCTTAATAACCTTATGAAATCCGTGCAGTACAAAGACATTATGTTCGTTATGTTTATCAACCATAAATACGAAATAAAGAGCGCCGTTAGTGTTGCAATTTAGTAAAATGTAACAGACCAAAATAAGCGACATGCACTAAATTGCCAGTTGTATTTCTCATACGAGAATAGTTTTTGTCTTTACTTTCATTTTTAAAACTGTTTTGGTACCAGAATTTATTAAAATATGCAAACCTGATTTATTAAAGGAGAGCAAATCAATAAATTAATTTATGTGTGTACATCATGTACCTTTGATTGAAACATGAATTTCTTATGGAATTATTCTTCCCGAAGTTTGTGATTCGGACAAGAATTTTTTTTAATAGCCTCTGTTGAAGGTACATTCTAGACCAATAGCTGTAACCGAGGAATGCTGTCCTTCCATTACTCGATGGTAAGAATCGGTTTCGTAATTTTTATATTATTAAGATATAGAAACACCAAAAACTGCAAGCGAGTTTTATCACGATATGTATGATGTGTGCAGATCATAAACTATATTCTTAGAGGCTTTCGCAGTTTCAAAGAGGTTTAAATACCTCCGCTTCCGGGATTTGAATTCAGTGTTCTGTTCACTCTGAAGATGCAAGCTGTAATGTCGTGCAAAACGTTAGATTGTATGGGTTCACAAACAGCTAACAGGCATAAGCCGATTAAGTATTATTGTCCTGACAAACAAAATACATTAAGATCAAATCCTTGTCCGCCCCAAGGTTTAAATAATTTAAGAACACGGCCCTGTTTAGCCAGCCTGGGCTTACGAACAAATATTGCTCAAACTTCTAGAGAAAATGCTTGTAAAGGCAGACAAGCTACAGGTCAGGGCTTACCTGATAAAGCTGGGTCTAGTTCCCAAATGACGACGCGGTCTAAGCCGAAAGTAAGAAGATCATAAACTCTTTTTTATTGAACAACGGTTTAACTTTAGTAAATAATTCAACGATTGTTTACATATCACTATGGTACCATCTAGCTGAAAGTAGTTAAGTTGTAGTTTATCGTCCTGGTTGAATTATCAAAATGTTCAAAATAGAGAATCTCTCCAGTAACAGATTCTTATATAAAATATTGGGCTAATCAATCATCCTCGAGGAATAACAACACTAACGCTAATTTTAGAAAGTACATGGTGGTTATCACCAATCCATATTCTTATTGTTTGTGAATTCACGTAAGCTGAAAAATGAAATTTAGCTTTATTTGAAGCATAAATGTCAAATCAAGTAATTCGTAAGTATTAATTAAATGGTAACCACCGGCAATAACGTATGCATCTATTGTACTACGGTGTTAACAGTTGTTGAACCTCTATATTTTGTATACATACACTTTAAAATCTATACTACTTTGTGGCAAGTTGTCTTAAAGATGCATTATTTCGTAGACCAGACGCTGCATTGAATGTTTAACAGTCTTTTCATTATACATTATTTGTCTGCAGTTTCAGATTTACGTGATACACTGCCTGTGCCGTGATAGAAACCAACTTTATGAAATGTCGTTTAATTAAATTGTTCATGAAATTCCTCAATACAAGGTCGTACTCATCTTTTTCATTAGCACCATTCCGGAAGCAATGTGTTCTTTAAGAAAACCATTCTAACTGATTGTAGCTACTTAATCGAAATCTACAATTTGATAATTGTTATAATTATGACAGATTAATTTTCCACAGAAAGTTTTATCAATAATTTCGTTGATAACGCATTAGTAACATTAAGTAAACTTATGGCTTGGGAATTTAGCCGTCACGATTTATTCAAATAATGAAATGAAAAGAAACACATTTTGGAGAAAATGGGAATGCAGTTTCTTCTAAAAAATAGTTGTGTATCTAACGCAATAGAAATGGAGAACAGATTACAACCTTAATTGGAAGATGTTTTACAAACTATAACAATAAACAATGGAAGGTGGCCTGTGTAATTCCCATCCTAAAACCTGGTAAACCACCCGAACAGGTAGCCTCTTACAGACCTATAAGTCTCCTCCCACTTATCTCCAAAATATGTGAAAAGCTGAGACCATCGAGACTCAAACCGCATATCCTGAATAACAACTTATTACCCCATCACCAATTTGGATTTCGTGCGCAGCACTCCACGGTTGAACAAGTGCACAGATTTGTGAATAAAATTTATAAAACATTAGAATCTAAGAGATACTGTTCTGCTGTGTTTCTCGACATTAGCCAAGCCTTTGACAAGGTCTGGCACGAAGGTCTATTATTTAAAATAAAAAGTGTATTCCCAGCCGACCTGTATCAGGTTCTAAAGTCATATCTAACTGACAGAAAATCTCTGGTGAGAATGTTTGACGAGACCACCACACTATTTCCAGTAAATTCAGGGGTACCGCAGGGCAGTGTCCGATATTCCGATATTTACTATACACTGTGGATATCCCTACAACAAGAGCACGACAATAGCTACCTACGCTGTTGACACAGCCATCCTATCGACCCACACAGACTCCACAATTGCATCCCAAAATCTGCAAACCCACCTAAGAGGGGCCAATGAGGCCAAGTCCTCCAATGTCACCTTTACGCTGAGACGAGGAACCTGCCCTCCTGTAACACTGAATGACCAACAGATACCACAAAGTGACACTGTTAAATACTTGGGAATCCACCTGGATCGGCGACTTACCTGGAGACACCATGTATGGGCCAAAAGAAAGCAATTAGGATTAAAATACAGACAAATGTACTGGTTACTGAGTAGACGATCACAACTATCAATAGATAACAAGGTCCTTCTCTATAAAGCAATTTCGAGACCAATCTGGGCTTATGGTGTGCAGCTATGGGGTTCAGCAGCCAACACTACTATTGACATAATCAGAAGATTCGAGTCAAAAGTTCTTCGTCAGATCGTGAACGCCCCATGGTACGTCCCAAACGAAGTCATCAGGAAAGATCTTGGAATAAGTCCAGAAAGTGAAATAATTGCAAAGCAAAGTGTTTCTTATCACAACAGACTTAGTGTACACCCGAATACTAGTTAGTGACTTATCAGTTATCGATCACGGTGAAGTTCGAAGACTAAAGAGGTATAAACCCTCGTACCTACAAAATAGATTCACTTAGTACCTTGTATAATGTAATGACCAGTTAAGGTATAGTTAAGTCCATTTGATCATAACAAGTCCATCATACGATAACATATGAAGAGCAATTACCATTTAATAATTCCTCACGTGTCATACACATATATTCATAACATTTACTGAATGCTACATTATAATGGCAGATTGTAAATTCGTGTCTCACAAATAAAAAAAAACAGTAAACGTTTTTACTTTAATTACGAATGCCATTATCCTCAATAATTTACCTCGTTATACATCAGGCTAATGCATTTGGCTAGGCAAATAGTTGTTACTGATAGATTTTTAATTGAGATATATCTAGGACGCGGTTCTTTCAAGCATTTCTATGCACTGCAGCCATTATTGGCTTATTGTACACCCTAAGTATGAGTTTTGTCTAGCTGCGGTAATTCTAACCCCAGTGGCACGGGACCTATAGCTTAGTCATCCAACCGATTTTTCCCCGCCAGAATAATCTCACCAACGTCGCGCCCGCGTTACTTGGATCTATAGGCAAGTACGCTTACCACTAGACCAGTAGCTCCCCAGGAGGTCGCGATATAAGGATTTCCAAAATAAAACAAAATGCTTTTTCAAGACATGTATGTCAGCTTTTCACAAAGTAAACGAAAATAAATCAAACAAAATGTTAAATTGTGCAAACACCTGCTCAGAATTCATCCATATTATCATCCTTAACTAAGTCTCCCATGAATTCTTGATCGCAGTGAAAAGAATCAAACATCTTCTTTGCAGTTGAAGTCAACCAGAAATCAGTTTCCTTCATAAATGATTTAATTTTGTCCGTGGCTGTTATTATGTTAATATCGCCGCCTTGCAAACTGCTACTCAGAGTATTTAAGTGCTCGAAAATATTAGCAAGGAAAGCCAGCCTAAGAAACCAAAGGTAACTGGAAAATATGTTCTCATATTTCACTTTCTCATCTTGCAGGTACATCACAAGTACCGTTTTTAACTGGAACACTCTTTCCAAGACGCTACCCCTCGAAAGCCATCTCAGTCCGTGTGATAAAGGAGATTTGAGTGCACTTCTTAATATTTTCAACAAGGTGTGTTCGAATATCTATATTGATATTGATTTGATTATATTGATTTCGGTGTTGGGTAGTAACTAAGTAAAAGTAACTCGTTACTAGTAACTAGCTACTTTTCAGTAACTTAATAGTAATTTAATTACTTTTGTGTTTTCAGTAATTGTAACTATAACACGTTACAATTATTTAGTAACTTTAGTAACTGAATATGACAAGTTACATTTTCATGCTACAAATGTAAAATATTTTAAAATGTTGTTTTTAATGCGTAGTACTTAAGAAATTATACCTGAAACTGAAGAATTTGTTGAAATTTCGAATGCCTTAGTATGCAAATGCTAATACGGAACACAGGAATACCTTCTTGTACTTAGTCGATAATAAATAATATTTGAGGGATCCTATTTGGGCGGTGACAGCTTTTTCCAGTAATCTTTAATCCTTTAACAACTAGACGCTCTCTGAGCAGGTATGCGGATTACTGGGAAATACATTCCTAACACCTGTGCGTAGGTTGGGGGTGTCTAATTCAGACGAAAATACATTCACCGTCTCTATATTTCAATAATAACGAAAAATAAAATAGAATCCTGGGAAAATCCCAAAAACATCGTTGAACCAGCGCCTCTAAGCTCTAAGCCTGTTCCT
>JABXWE010104863.1:0-35290 GCA_014611495.1 Limonius californicus | reverse complement strand
ATAATATTATAAAGCAGTTGTTAATGTGAGGTAGATATAAAATAGTTTTAGAATACTTTTCCAAACATTTCATAAGCAAAAGAGCTTCAAAGAAATATGAATGCGACGAATTTTATAAAGTTCATAAAGTACTTTTAGTAATATAGATTAGATGAGGGTTACAATATTTCTTAATAATAGTTTCCGATCTAAATAATATTATAAATTTGATATTTATAAATGTAATCAGTATGGTTCTTTTAAAATTATTTTGAATCAGTTTAGGCCAATCAAAAATTGTGCCATGTGCTAGTTTTTATGTACGAACCCACCGCACTTGATAGACTGTTTTAATATCGTTCAGTAAATTTATGAGTAATAATGTTTCCGTTAGCTAAATTATAAATATATTTAATTTATCGGGTTGTTCATGATTAATTTCCAAATGTATCAAAATGCTATAGAAAATATAAATGTTTTGTTTTATTTCTTGGCGGTGAGTTATAGAAACAAAACTAATGAAGAATTAAGTTACTCTAAAACGATCAACTATTTTATTATACATTTTGTATAAATGTAAATACACTGCATAATATTTACCTATGACTATTTTATTAGCTGTCAGTTGATACATTTGTACAGTTCTACATTTTAAAAAGAGATATAGCCATATAAATATTCCAAACAATGTGTAAATGTAGGTACTGCAACTTTAATTCTGGTGCAATTATTCATGGCAGCTAGAATATCTTCTCGCTTCTATTTAGTATTTGCTTCTTAACATAAAAAAATTGAAATTTTATTATTTGTGTATAGGGCCGGCAGAATAATAAATTCAGTTTAAGCTGCTATTAACGTTTTCAAATTTTTCAATATTTTAAAAATTATTTTTGTAATATAAAATAGAAGCAATTTGTTTGGTATTGCTGTAATCGCTGCACCTATGTTTTGATTTTTTAATTCATATAATGTTATTGGCCGTTGCACGTATACTTCTAATTTTAAATATCCCCATAAGAAAGTCACAAGCCAAGTCCGATGACTGGGTTGGCCAGTTAATGGCTCCAAATCGCGTAATTAACTTATTTGGGAAGATCAATCGTAAAATTTCCATTGATTATGCAAGGTGTATCAGAACTAGGTACAAATATTTAAACCAGTAATAGATTGGCTCAAGAATTCAATGGTACTATTCATTTTTCAAAAACCATTAACTATATTTTTTTGAATTAAAAAATAAAATAAAAGTTTGGTTGAGAACTGCTGATGATACATAGAAAATTCATTTAAGTTGTAGAAGGTTATTACCAAATTGTAAAGTAAATTCAAAGTGACCAACACGTAAAAACTTGTCTGGCTTGTGATAAACTACGGAATTGGGAAGGGTCAAGGTTTAATTGAAGCAGTTGGACATTTTTGTAATTAGAAGGTATTTAAGAATTTCATTTACCGCTAAATTAAATTTTTGCGTTTTCACTTTATCATGGGGTATAAAAATTATAAACAAGTGGTGCTTTATGCAAAAGAAAAACTCTAAACGCATAACGCATTTAAAAAAGTACTAATGTATTTAGAATACCCATCATTTATTTAAATCAATTTTAACATAACTGAAAAAACAGTTTACTTCAAAAGTAAAAAGTAGACCACAATAAATGTTCAAAATGACCACCACCATTGAGAACACAAGCTTCTTCACGTCGAAGCATTGAATTACGTATTCTTGCAAAAACGGTAGGATCTTGCCGAATCCTATCGGCAGCGTCTTCAATGCGTACCCTTAATTCCCCAACTGTGTTTACTGGCGTTGAATAAACTAACTGTTTCATGTAGCCCCACAAAAAGAAATCACAACTATTTAAATCTGGCGAACGAGCTGGCTATGGAACTGGGCCGTTTCGTCCAATCCGCCTTTCGGGATAGTTATTATTGAAACAGTCTCTTACATACCTAGCATAATGTGGCGGAGCACCATCAAGCAAAATCCACAATGTTACGTCGTGTCTCTAAAGATACGTTTTCAAGCAATTCTGGTCGGACTTCGTTGAGAAAGTGTAAATACAGAGCTCCATTTAAACGAGCAGGTAAAATGTATAGCCCAATAAGGTGATCACCTACAATGCCTGCCCGTACATTTAGGGAAAACCGTTGTTGGAAACTATCTTCCACTATTTCGTGTGGATTCTCATCTGACCAAATGTGAGTATCATGGACTTTAAACACCCCTTCTTGTGTAGATCCTGTCTCATCAGTAGATAACAAAATGAACAGGAAATTTCCTTCACTAATACCAAGACATGCTGTTTTACATTAACAATCCTTTCTGCTCTTGTACGGTTTGCTTGAGCTTCCCCGTAAATTAGAACAACATCAGTAAGTTCAATGTTTATAAAATTTTCCATTTTGGTAGAAACACTGCTTGCCAGCTTCAACAACAGACTGAATAGAAATTACTGACCTACCTAATATTGGTTATATGGCAGGTGATAAGATTTTGTTTTGCACTTCTATCTTACTCTCCTTTGCATAACATGTCTTTGAACTCAAATTCTTGTTATTATCTTGCGGCACTCAAACAATGTTGGGTCAAATTTTCTATTATTATTACCAAAGAAATGTTTTTTCTAGTTTGTACATATTGTAATTTACCATCGGATTTAATATGTGTACCTATATCTGATACACCCTGTATATAGTGTGTTTCGCTTCTCACCTTCACATCCCTGTATCTTCCTTATTTGTTTCCCCATCGATTTCAGAATTTGGTCAATTGTACTACCCTTTAAAGTGGCTGTTTTAACAATTTTTTGAATTAATTTTACTACAAACCTATAGCCTACTACGATCAAAATTAAATGACAAAAATTGAATTATTGTAGGCCTAGTTTTATGGAAAAAAGTTATTAAGAAAAGCTCAGAATTGCAAAAGCAGCTCTAATAAAAAATTCCACAACTTATCAGTTTGTATGTATTTTTCTTAAAATAAAAATGACATATATGATATCCATATAATTATTACTCCTATTTTATTTGAGAAAAACTTACAGTAATAACAATATAATTCTAATAAATAAAATTGTATCCCTTTACACTAAACCTATACTATAAGTCTTACACACTTTTCGAGCCGCTTTCTGTTTTAGGCACGTTTGGACAATGTTAATATAGATGTTTGCTTTGAATATCATTACTATATACCATATGTACAAAATAATTTTAGATAAAGGGTGGCTTTGTAGGTCAGAACGTATGTCGCACTTTGAAACTGCTTTTAAATTGCAACACAACACGCGCCTGTTATTATCACCCGGTAACAATTCATGAGTTGTCTGCATCTTGTAAGGAAATAGACCAATGTCTCTTCTCAAAATTGTTCTACAGGTACCTACAGATACAGGAACTTGTTGTACGAGTCGGCGCAATGATGTTGTAGGTGCTTCATTCATAATCTCTTGAACATTTTGAATGGTCTCCTCTGTACGGACTGTTGGCCTTCCACTTCCGCTCTTCCGTGTTACGCTTCCTGTTTCTCTAAATAACCGCACACAATTTCGTACCACATTAAAAAAGTCGGCCTCCAGAAACACAAAATCAGGAAACTGTTGTGGAAATTCAACCATACAAGGGCGGGTACTGTAAATCCATTCCCCATTTTCAAAATTTCCATTGCGAAAATAGGATTCAACGATGAATCGCTTATGTATTTCTGTAAACACCATTATTAAATTAAATCTGATTAAAACTGACATTTAATTGTCATAAAATCATCAAAGACCGACGTATTGAAGTACAAAGCCACTATTTATCTAAAATTTTTTTGTACATATGGTATATAATAGTGATACCCTCCGTGAAGTCGGTTTCTAATTATTTTAATAATCAATTTGAACCAAGTAAATTAACTCCCTAATGATTGAAATCGCCAAGAATTGATACAATTTAATTTGTAGATGTGATATGCCATATTTTTAATAGTATCAGGGAAGACAGAGTCAGTGTGATTCTAGGTAGACGTATTTTTGCTTTACTTTAGATTTTACGTTAATACTGCACTAATTTCAAGTCACAGAGAAGTTTAGCAGGGCAGCAAATTTAATTTTTATAAAAATTATTTTTTTTTCTAAGAGGACCGGATGGCCACCCTCAACAGCCGGAGTATGCCACGTGGGCGGAGGAGATGCAGATCGAAGGACCGTGCTACGCTTGGAATATATCATTGGCGGGAGGATATGCAGGGCGCCGGCATGCCTGAGGAGGCATGGGAGGACTGTGAACGGCGAGGGGAGGATGTCCGAAGAGGGGTGGGAGGGGTGTGTGCGCTGGCTGAGGTGTCCGCTCAGGAGTCGACTAAGGAGAGCCGGGATGGCGAGGAGGAGGTGCGGCGAGAGGGCGAGTAGGGGGAGGGCAGAAGAGAGGGAGAGACGCAGCTGCCAGTGGGCAGGAAAACGATGGCTATCTGGCTGTCAACGGCAGAGGGTTGGGGATACTAAAGAACTACAATCCAGAATCGACCTTTCAACTAAGTGGTAAAACATTGGTATTCAGTGCGGCAAATATTAAGTGGTTAATTAGTTATTAGGACCCTAAGATAGGAGCACTCTGTTCCCTTAATCCAATGGCCAGATGGGGGCTACGAACACGGGGAAACTTTGACATCAGAGCTTATTGGGGTCAACAGCATAATCGCATAACGGAGAGTGTGACTAAGTTTGAGAGTATATCTTAAGTAGGTTATTAGTTATTAGGAAACTCAAAGATGTGCAATCAGTAACCTTAGAACAATACATAGCTGTGGCATAAGAACAATGTGAACCTTCAGTGACCTTAGAACAACACATAGGTGTGACATAATAACAATGCGAACCTTTGATACCAAAGTTTATTAGGGCTAACCGCATAACCGCATAACGGGCAGGTAACATAAGTTTGGGAGCAAATATTAAGTAGGTTATTAGTCATTAGGAAACTAAGAGATGTGCAATCAGTACCTTAGAACAATAGATAGATAAAATAAGAACACTGTGAAACTTTGATACGAAAGTTTATTAGGGTCAAATGCATAATCGCATTAACTAGATAAGACCTACGAACACTGTAAATCTCGATCCCCAAGATATTAGGCTCAGAGGCGTAATCGCATAAAGGTCAGTTTAACTCAGTCATGGAGTACCTATTAAGAAATTATTGGATCCTAGGACACTAAGATAGGTGCACTATGTAACCTTAGAAGACGAGATAAATGTGAAATCAGAACATTGTGAAGCTTTGCTATCAAAGTTAGTAGGTTCAAATGCTTAAGAGCATAACGGTCTCGGGTACGTACTCAACAACCCATTGATGCGTATCTTACTAACTACCCGGTGTTGCAGCAGCGGTGTCTTGCGGTATGCATTGCAGACATGTCAACGTTGGGCAATGCCCCACCCGATCCCACCCTATCCTTGAATCCCTACCCACTTACTGGCATAGGGTGGGCCTGGCGTGTCCAGGATTGACCCCCGAGTCGGCTCCATGTCAGATGATGATGATGATCATAGTTTCTAAAAATTATGTAATTTCATTGGAGTAGGCAAAAAATAGCTTTGATAGTACGTGTACATAGGGGGCACTGCCTGTTACAATCTGCCCAAAAATAATTTTTTTAATATTTCACATAAGCTAGATATCATGCTGATTCGACTTAAGACTCACCTTGTGTACCAAAGTCCAAAATGTATTATTGTGTTGTAATTTTTTAAATAATTGAGGGTGCTCCATTTTTATGTACACACGTATGCCTAGTAAGTAAGTAGAAAAATTTTTTTTTTAATTTGCAAGTTACGTTTTTTGGGGACGCTGGAATATAACTTCGAACAAAGGTGCCTCTCACCACTGTTTGGCGAAATCTGTAGGTACACAGTCTATGTGGATTATTCTAGTTACCCACAAGAAGTTGTTTGTGTCATTATTACAGCAAACACAGCAAAACATAGACAAGTGGTTAATTTGAAATTAGGCACGCCACTTTTCATTTTCTTCAAACAAACCCTCTTGCACGTGCCTGTAATAAACATTCATAAATAGATGGTTTTTTATATTTTTGTTTCGTGAAATATTATGTGCGTTATTTTTACTTAATGTTGTATGTTTATTTGTAAATAAATGTGTCCGGGGATAGAATAGTTTCTCATTAACAGCGTAGAATAAATATCACCATATTACTAATCAATACCGTAGAGTGGTCATCCCACCGATTGCTTTACAACTTTGTATTTCTTCACCTCGCGCCACAACAGTCACATTGTCTATTGTCTTCTGTATTTGTATAAGTACGTCTCTCCGAACTATTTGTGCCATATTTTTGGAAGGCAGTAGCTTTACCCGCTTAATGTTTACTTCCAAATTTTTTATTTTTGGTTCTACATTAATAAAGGTAACGTACCGAAAGATTTTATTCTTGTTTAGTCAAAAGTAAAAGTTGTTAAATCACAAAAAATGCATTTTTTGTAGCATATTGTATGTTGCATTGTTGGGTTAAAATTTAAATTAATTAATTAATTTCTTAAATGTTATCATTGCCAAATCCGTAGAAAGATATTTATAAATAGATATAGTATAAATTTAGTCTTTTTGGAAAGTTTACTCATTTATTTGAAAATATTTTATAAATCCGTGTAAGAATTAAATTGTTTCACAACAGTTTAATTAATTTTAGCATTTAAAACCATTTGTTTTCCTTATCAGATCTCATTTGAATTTCGATTGTCTCAAAAAAGGTTGTCAATGACCTTTTTCAGTAATGAGCATTATTTAAAGTAGGTGAAACTGAGTCAAAATCTTAAATTCAAATCGGCGCAGGATTACGATGCAAACATAAACAATTTTGAGTAACGCACGGAAACGTGTCGTCGTAAATCTGCTAAAATATGACAAGAAATTAATAACGAAAATTAACGAGCTTCGCGGAAAACAATGCGAAAAGGTCGGTAAAATGCTATTCGGCGCTTAAATCCTACCAGAACTAATTAAGACAAAGTGCCCCGAAGAAAGACGGACAAAAGTGGATTGCGACACTCGGTAATAGTATGTTAATATAACACGTTTAATCGACCTCTGGTGCAAAATCTGATAGCAATAGCGTTTGTATATAATTGTTGCTTTGTTCTCACGAATTGTTACAGGATATCCAGCATTTTGAGTCAAGGTAATCATACTTTGCCTCCTTTTGTGGTTACTTTAGACAATTTGAAAATTTCAGTCTTAACCCTTTACATAATTGTAAGTAAAGGTTACCTTATAGATACTAAATACTAGTTAGAAATAATATAATGGAAAGCTAATCAATTACTGATGACTCCTCACAATACTTTAATCTACATATTTTTGTAGGAAATAATTACCTGTAAACAAATTATACTTGGAAAAAATGAAATAAATATTATACCAATTTTAATGAGGTCTGTGAATTATTCCGAAACAGTTTTATTAGTGCGTTAATTAATTTATCTGATGCCTAATAATGTACAGATTATATCTTACAATTTATTACCTTTAATATTGTACGAAATTCCTTTCAAGGATATCAGGATTGGCTTTTCTGCCATAATAAACATAATTTTACATCAGTTATGATATAGAGATGTATTTTTCATTGTTGTAGGAAGGAGTATTATACAAATTGCTAACAGCCATTATAATAATTCTGATTTATCGCACACGCTTTCGAAATATCTTGTACTCTGTTCTATAACCAAGAAATTTACAAATTAGAGATTAATAAATGAGCAATATGTACAATTTGACCTTTCCTATATTAAAAATTTGTATTTTTAACTATTTCTAAATCATTTTTATATTCTGCGCCTAAACAAGATTACTTCAAGGTAAGTTACACAGAGTTTAATGATTCGTGTAATAGCTACAACGGTTTGCAACGGATGCCGACTACTTAAGTCTTTATGGCTTTTATCCATACAGCTACCCCCGATTTATCAGCTCAACGTCCAAGAATCGTGTATTTTAAAAGTGTTTATATAGCGGTTATTATGACTACGTAGAGCGGCCGTTAAAGTTTTGTCTCTCTGATTGTAACAGTCGTTCTGATCATATTCATTGTGCAAGTTACAACGATTTGCATTCAATGAAATGTATGCAATATCAGCATCAGAATCACCTAAATCTGTATCGACATACTAAATCTAAAAATAGCTGCTTAACAATGTTATTGGTACTAAATATCCAAACAAACGTTCAAACTAACAGTATAATTTTTTCCAAATTAGAGCTACATCCCAAGCATCTTCTACTAGACATAGGTGTTCAAGTATGCAGACTTCTCCGCTTTGGGAACTGGAGTTTGATTCTGTTTATGGTTGTGAGAAATGTAACAGATTGCAAATATACCAGAAGTAAAAGCAATTCTACATTATCTCCAAGTTTAACCTGCAAGAACGATTTAATACCACTCTGTCAACAAATGGTATAATTAAGTTTGCAGTTTATAATCCCTAAGTGAGCAGTTATGACCATTACAGGTTGGTGAACATTATATTCAAAGTGTCCATTGTGATTAGATTGGGAGTTGTGACCAGAATGTGCTTTCAATGTTGAGGGTCGTTGTAATCCGAAATTAGCAATTTTGGACACTATTTTTATGGCAGTTGTGATAAACATTTATAGGTGACAATTGTGCTCAGAGCTTTTGTACGGTGAAAACAGAATAATGGAGATGTGCATAGGACAGCCGTTATAATCAGTATAGCCGTTTTAACCAAATATTGGATGGTGAAAAATTTAAACCACTGTTGGTGCTGTTGTAACCTTATATGCAGCAGTTTTGACAATCTCTACATTCAGCAAGGCGGCCAATATGATAAGAGGCCATTACAAATAGTATCGTAGGTGCTACAACTGTAAACGAATATTGCCATTGTGTGATTGATCATTATTATAAAGGTGGCAGTTATAACTTTAACTCATAGTGTCCATTATGATTGTGAATGGTAGCAGTGACTAAAACTTTTAAGTGATTGTTGTATTGGCCAAAACTTATAGACACCCGTTCTACCAGTATTTTTGTACAATAAAATCTCTAAGTGAATGATTGTTATTTGATAATTTATTTGAATCAGTGTGTTCGTTGTGACAAGAGTAGTTATCGTAACCAGGGTTATTTTTTCGACGAAGATGATCGTTATGACAAGAACGTATAGACAGCTGCTCTATGATTATTATGTACAACGAGAACTCTAAATAATTGATGTACTTGTAATCAGCGTGGTTGTTATGACTATAGTCGCCATTATTATTTAGGTGATAGTTGTCACTAAGGTGGCCCTTATGATCAAAACAGATATTGCTCTACAGTGTTTCTCTATAACGAAATCTCTAAATGACTGCTATTGTTACAATAAGAGTGCTCGTTGTAACTCGAATTATCATTGTGACCAGGGAGATTTTTGTACCAACCAAGATAAATGCTGTGACTAATCTGACTGCTATGACGAAAACGTATAGACAGCCACCGTATCACTATTTTTATACAAGACCCCTAAATAAATGATATGTATTTGTAATTGGCTTGGTCTTTGTGACTAAAGTGGCTCTTGTAACCAAGGTGATTTTTGCGACAAAGTTGACCGTCATGACGAAAACGTATAGACGGCCGCTCTACCAGTATTCTTATATAACGGGTGCTCTAAATAATGTATTTGTAATCAACGGAGTCGTTATGACAAGAGTGGCCATTGTTGTTAGGGTGGTCGTTGTGACTAATCTGACTGTTATAATCAAAAGTATTCTTGTATAATGAAGTCTCTAAATACATGCCGTGGTTCCAATTAGGGTGCTTCTTTAGCAGCTAGGGGTCATTGTGAACAAGGTGAACCTTATCACTATGAAAATGAATGAATGATTTATATTTAACCAGAGAAACCATTGTAACCAGGGTGATCGTTATTACTAAGGCGGCCGTTGTGATCAAAACGTACAGATATTTGCTTTACAATCAATCAGAGTGTTTGTGGTGAGCCAAGTGTCCAATGTAACCAGGGTGATTGTTGTCACTAAGGTGACTGTTGTGATCAAAATGTACAGATGTCCCCTATACAATCAATCAGGTGTTTGTTATCGTTGTGATAAAAATTTACAGATATCTGCTCTACAATCGCTCAGAGTGTTTGTGGTAAACCGAGTGGCTACTGCAACCTGGGTGATCGGTGTGACTAATGTACCCGTTGTGATCAAAACGTACAGATGTCCGCTCCACAATCGTTCAGAGTGTTTGTTACCGTTGTGATAAAAATGTACAGATATCTGCTCTACAATGGCTCAGCGTGTTTGTAGTAAGCCGATGGGAATTTCGGTTTCTAGGTCGACTCAGCCTCAAAATGACTACATAGGGGTAATACTTTGAGGTTATAATAGGCGGCTGAAGCGTAGTGCTGGCCACATTACCTTCCTCGTAATGCTGATCGGGCCTAGTAAAAGTAGCAACTGTACCTACTGCTCTCACAAAGGCGTGACGCTATAAAAGGAGACTATTATTATTATAGGAGTAGTAGTTACTTATGTATTAATATGAACCTTATGAAACAAAGGAAGAAACAGTTACCAAAGGAATATTCTAAACTTTCATTAGAAAAATATAATGAAATCGCCTGATAATGTAGCTTAAATCTAATTAGAACTAAGCCAAACAGTACGTAGCATTGAATAACTGCAAATTATTTATAGAAGCTGTGATGATTGATTGTTAATTGATTGTTTATACGGGGAGGGTTGTTACTGCCCTTGACACTGCGGCCTCTTTGGCCTATTGTGCATCCCTTTTGTCGCTAGTCGCTGTCAAGTAAATCCGTCCCCTTTATCAGGTCTAGGAGTTTGTTGATCAGACTGGCTTGCGGTTGTATCTTTTTGGAATTAGTGCCCTCAAAGATTTGATATCTTCTACGAGCTAAGACTTCGCATTGGAATATTATGTGGGAGGCTGTTTCCGCTTCCTCGCCACACAGCCTGCATAAAGGATCTTCGTTAAATAGCCCCATGTTGGAGAGGTGTTGTCCGAAGTACCAGTGTCCCGTTAGGAGTCCTGTCACTACTCCAATTTAAATCCTACTAAGTTGTACGACTGTTTTGGTAAGCTTGTGGGGGTGGTTACCCATCATAGCTTTGCTTTGTCTTTGTCGAGATGAGAGTCTCCAGTGTTCCGAATGTTTGGTTACGATCCATTCTTTAACTACTCTTCTCACTGTCCGCTTAGCTAGACTGACAACAGGTTCAGGCCCTGTGAATGGTGTTTCAGATCCTAGTTTTGCTAGTTTATCTGCGTTTTCATTTCCTTCTATGCCTCTGTGACCTGGCACCACAAAAGTTTTACCTTCTTAGAGTTTGCCAGTGTTAGGAGTCTACGAAGGCAGTTTTGACTTAATCTGGTTTGAGTTCAGTGCTTTGAAAGCTGCCTGACTGTCAAAGATAATAAGGATGGTTTTCTTTGTATAGCCCCTTCGTATGTTCTCTTCTATTGCTCCTAGAATTGCATGGGTTTTAGCTTGGAATATTGTGGCAGTTTGGCCCAGAGATATGGAGGTGATATATATTGGTCTACTGCCGTATACACCAGCTCCGGTTCCGTTGCTCGTGCGTGAACCGTCTGTATATCATATGAAGCTTTTATGCAAGTCTGGTGGTTCCCCTTGATCCCATTCTTCACGGTTTATCCGTACTTCGAATGGTTTGTTACACCATGTCTCGACCTTAGCCAGAACAGTTTGCATTATTTCTGAAATTACTACGCCAATGCATTCATTTTTTAGTTGGTCAGTTCTTTTTCCTCTGTCCTATTTAAGTTGAATGAGTGACAGACAAAATAAAAAGATCTGATTGAATTGAAAACAGAATAGATTCTGTTTGTTCGTCAAGTTAATATTTAATGGCAGTTACACAATCCTCAAATTTTGAGCGATAATGGTTAGGTAATTACTATTTCTTATGTATTGAAAGTATTTTTAATGTAAGGAAATGATATATGCTGCAAGTAATATGGAATCAATTCAATAGTGGTTTGAAACACAGGGTCTTAAAAATTACATATTGCTGTGGAAAGCCATATTATTATTATACAAATACATATTTTCTTTTACTATTAGCCCTTTTGGAACGTTGGCCCGCGTTATATGTGTAAAAAATACTTACTGTAATATATCCTTCTGTAGTATTTAGTTTATTAAAAAAATTATTAATATTATAATTTCTTGTTATTGTAATTCTTAACCACGTTGGCGCCGAAGCTAATATCGTAATACCTCTTCTTGGATAATTTGATTTTCATATGTTAAATTAACTTTAACATAGCTCTTATAAATTCTTGAATAAAACAGGACAATTTCCACAAACAAATAAATAACTCTTAAAACTCAGGGTGATATGCTGTAAATGTAATTATAGCACAATTTGATCTATAATTCTGTAACTGCAAGGATATAAAAGGTTGAACCATAGAATATTAAATTAATACCAGAAATGAATAAAATTTTGGCAAATTATCTGTGTTTCCCTATTTACATAAGAACACACAAACAAATAAACAAGATCAGATGAAATAGTTTAGCATGATTTAATAAAGAACACTGCACTTGTAAAGGACCCATCTTCATTCAAATATACCTGTGTTCATGAAGTTAGTTGAAAGTGTTGCTTTACTTTATATCTAAAATGGTTGAACGCCCACCTGTTGCAATAAAGGGCTGAATCCCTCGAAATTCACCTCTGGTCTTTCTTCGTTAAGGTAATTGGAAAATTTTGAATCATTTATACACACCTTGCGTGAGGTTAGAATTACTCCATAAAGATATTTGGTCAGTAGATTATTGGATTTTATAGACATAAATTTACGTCGATAATGCCACTGGCCGTTAATTTTATTAATTCGTAGTAAATTAAATTTATTTTAATGCTACACAAGTGCTTTCTTTTTAAATTCACTATAGATGTTTAATAATTATTTCCGTTGAAATGATATAGTTCAAATGTAATACACTTTCCTTGCACTGATAGAAAATTTTACGTATCAAAGATTGTTGACATTTAAATACGTAATTCGAAGTGATGAAACTAACGCTGCTTATGCAGTATCACACATCGAGTATTGAACATACATTTTGCAGGAAAAAATTACTATTTCCTCGAAAGGTATGTTTTAAAAATTGAAACCGATTCACGCACAGGACTCAACATATGGTTTTATTTAAAAAAAAGCTGCATAATTGTGCAGATGACAACGTGTAAAGTGAGTAGCCAGTGCATTGCTCTTTCACTCTGAAATATAAAAAGATACTATCTTGCAAAAACAAGAAAATATTCAATTATTATTAGTCGGGTGCCGTAAAAATTAACAAATTCAAATGAAAATTTGAAAGTGTAACGCTTTTAGCTTAAGTCTGAGACACATCTCCTGACTTTCTACAGATCATCAGAAAATTTTGCAATTGCAAATTTGAACTAAATCTAAATCATACAAATAACTTTTTCTTCTTTGGCAAAACGAAAATCTGAATTCGGTTGTCATAATCCATACAAAATTCAATAAGTTTTAATACCTCACACGAATATAATCCCTTGCGAATTAAACCAACCAATTTCTACTAATTGAAATTACCTATTTTTGTTAAATTAAATTAAATAGATTACCAAAATCAGTAAAATGTGTTTTTAATACACTCTAGAACAACAAAGGATTACAAAATTCACACAGGAAAAGTCCAAATTCCCATAAAACACATATTTGTTTCGTCGTAAACATATGACATATATTCTAAAACTAGTTTGTTTACGGATAAATCACAAGTAGATATGGTAAAAGCTTCAAAATCTACTAAGTTACCAAATACAAATCAACACCAGCCTGTAGTCTCGAAAATCCAACTTCAAACAGCATAGCAACATAAAATACACTGGAAATGACCAAACTACATATAGGAAAATCGGTCCCAAACTTTAATCAAAAATTAATTTCTGCGACTGACTGCATAATAGTACTTTAAGTATAGCTTGATTAAACAATTAATGATAAAATAACACAGCAATATAAATTATATAGGGGAGAGATGTAATAGGTCTTCAGAGATCTGTAACTGTGGCGCGAAACGTTTTTGGACCCACATTCGTTAGAGCTTTTTTTTCTTAAAATTTGTCGGTGTGTTTATTATTATTTTTTTTAGTTGCGAAGCAAAATCTCCAATATAGTGATAACTAGACCATATTAAAACAACTATATTTATTAGATTAGCTCTTGAGAGAACTGGTAAAGAATCGGTCCAGGTTGGTCAAGCAGTTCAAATCATTGGTATTATAAGCTACACGTTGTTCATAGTTAACCATTATTAAACATGTTGATTAAGTTATATTTTAAGTAGTCTCAGTATTTATTGTAACCCGAAAATTTGAGCTCCATAATTGTTAATGTTATTTTAATATATTCAATCGTGTAGAGGAAAAAGCCTATTAATGTTTCTTAATTGGTAATTTCATATCAAGAAGGCTAAAAATTTAGTATGGAAGATTATAGATATATTTATAGCGTACTTAATCCTCTTCACCAAAAAGTAAGTAAATCTGAAGGAGGAACTTGCAGCTCGACGAGCGAAGCATTGACCTTGCAGTTTCCTGGGATGGACACGAGGATGTTGCGTTCTCATTACAAGATTGCAGGTCGGATATCTGAGAAGCTATTCACCTATTGTTAATTACAAGAAGGATTAACTCTGGTGTATTTTAGAATATTTGCAATACAAAAAATTGAAAAAATCGAAATGTTCTAGTAGCCTTGCGTGTAAATTTGTGCGTCGTGTTTCTTTATCTTCCAAGGCAGTTACGCCCATTCGTGCAAACTTTTTTAGATGTAACTGTAAACAAAGAACGAATAATTGCTAAAATGCTTCCATAAATTAAATTCGTAGGTGGATTTAATTGATTAAACCTAAACAAAGTCAATGTCATTCAACATTATTTATATTGTAAAATTGCATAACAAATCTCCTCGTGTGGTGGATTAACATATTCAAACAAGTGCCTTAAATTTTTTGAATTACATGTACATCTATTAAATCATTCTGGAAAATTACCATGTGGTTTTGTTGGATCAAGCTGGCAAGAAAAAGTTGTTCTATACATTTATGGAAAATTTGAGGTGCTCTTCATGAAAATCGTTTTGATAATTAATACAAAAGAGCCGTTTTGTTGATCGATTATCTTAAAATGACCTCTAACAGAGCAATTAACACCTAATTTAGCAACACTGCATTGCAAACATTTTTAAAGAAATCTTGTTAAGGTGCGCCCGGATTGGGTGTAATCTCATGAATGCTACATCCATAAAATTTTGACACCTTTGATTTTTTCCGGAATGTGAAAACAAACATGTTGGTATGTAATAAAATATATCTCAGAAACAATTTAACATAATATCTGTAACACATTTTCCAGATTTATGTTCCTACACTTTTTTGAATTTTCTTTCTTCTTGTATTTGTAAATGATAATTCATTTTCAAATAGCAACATTTAAAGGTTAAATGTTGTGCGTGAAACAAATTATATGACAATGACAGGCAAAGCACGTTCTTAAATTGTACTGTACTTAACTTTGAACATTTATGAAAATTTGCTTTTGATAACCAACATGTCAATGAATTCATAATTAAAACAGTCGTTATTAATACCAATTTTGGTGTAGGACTAGGACAGCAATTATCATTTGCATGACCAAATTTTGGTAATTACGAGTAGTTATTAAAAAGTACGTGAATCGTTTGGCATTGCAAAAATTTTTTTAATAATAGATGTGCTTGCGTTACAAAAGTAATAATTTTCGTGTAGAAACTAATTTGATATTCGCCTCTCATATAAGATATACCAGATGATCCAAATAATTTTAGTTTTAAATTGGCGTCATTAATGACCCTATAAAGTGCCACAGTTAAACAGGAAACTAGAGTTGTAAGTAAATTATTGGTGATCATTTTATGAAAATTATACGCAGATTAATTGGATGAGCATGGCAAATCTATCTTATATTGAGTAGCATAGATCTTAGTTTTAGGTGGCCCCACAGAAAGAAATCTGGTAGAGTGAGATCAGGTAACTAGTGGTGTGAAAACATTTTACGTCACAGAAGGGTGTAATTGTTTCTTGAAGTTTAACATAAGTTTTTGACATATTCCCTGAATCAGGTAGGTACCTGTTGTTTTGAAAATAATGAGATGATTAAAGTTACTTAATGTCTATTTAGAACTCTCCCGTATGAGAAATACCTTTCACATTGTAACTACATATACCACCTTATACAGTGTGGAAATTAAGTAGTTGATAAATTCGTTAAGGTTTGTGATAGAGAAAAAATCTAAAAGAGATGTATAGATTTAAATTACAGAGCATACGAAAAAGTTATTTTTAAAAATTTTTCATCAACTTTTGAAAAAGTTATGATGTCATTAATATTTTTTTTTAAATAACAACCTATATTTTTAATTTTTATTTCGGTAGGGTGTTTCATCTGTTTTCACCGGTATGAAATTTTGTATAGTTACATAAAAAAATTCAAGATAAACGACCTTAAAGTTCAAATAATAAGCATAATTGAAATTAACACTAATCCTAGGTAGCGGGGTTTAGTAAAACAAAAAATTGTTTTGACGTTGACAAGCGAAGGAACTACGCTCATTAAATGTAAATGCATTCGAATCATTTTCGAAGAGTTCGAGGCTTTATTCACCTACACTCATGTCGAATTCTTTCTTTAAGATCCTCTAAATTGTTAGATGGAGTTTGACACACCTTGGTTTTTAAGTGTCCCCACAGAAAAAAGTCTAATGGCGTTAGATCAGGGGATCCAGACGGCCATTCGGTTGCACCTCTTCTTCATATCCATCTTCTTCGGAACTCTTCCTAACAGCCAAATATTATTGTTTGGTACGTCAGGGTCGTCTTCATTCGGAAATAATATCGCTAATGCAGGTACTAATTCAAATTGTAAATAGTCTAGGTATCGTTCCCTAGTTAAAGTAGCGTCGACAGAGAATGACCCCAAAATTCTGCCACCGACAATTTCTGCCCATACTGAGCTTTTGGGGATATTGCGTATGCGCTTCCTGCATCCAATATGGATTTTCCTTGTGCCGACTATTCAGAGACAAATATCCTGATCAACAAATAAGCCAATCCGCAGTCAGCAGAATATAAACTAAATTTAGAGAATACGGTACTGTGTTCTATAAATTTAGCTTCTATTCTGCTGACTGTGGATTGACTTATACGAGGGCAGCCTTTTAAGTTTTTACATAAACTAGGAAAGAATTTTTTTTTGGAACAGACTGTTTTATTCCTTTTCAAAATATTAGCTTTTAAGATTTATACCCTTCTGCCTGCCTTCAAACAAATGCTTTTGTTGTATCTCAGTTGATATCTCAAAATCATGGTTTTTGAAGGTTTCAACAGTTTTTTGTGGTGATTCAAATCGCTGCCCACGCATTTCTTGTTTGACATTCGGGAACATAAAGAAGTCGTTAGGCGATAAATAATCTTTCAAATAATCAATTGTTTGACGTGCTGTGTGATAGCTGGCATTGTCATGATGAAGAATGGCGCGACTTTTTCGGTTCTTTTTCCTGATTTCGTCGACGACTTCTGGCAAACACATTGTTGTATACGATTCAGTACGCTGAACTGTTCTTCGATCCTCTAAACTAAAAAGTCTAAAGGAATGTTTGCGACCTGTCCAGTACAACAGAAGAAACAAGCGATCGTTTCTTGGAAGTGCTTCGTGAACGAACAAGTTTTGTAGGATTTGGTTCATCTTGGAACACCGAAAGAGTGGATTGTTGGTTAGTTTCCGGTTCATACGAATATATCCAAGTTGCGTCACCTGTTACAATATTGTATACGGATTTTTCAGTTCCTCGGTCGAATTTTTTGGGCATTTCCTTACACCAATTAACACGAAACTTTTTTTGAGCTTCGTTCAAATTATGCGGAATTCATTGGGAACAGATCTTTTTCACAGCTAAATGTTCATGCAGAATCGTATGTACAACAGTCTTCGATATGCCTCTATCTCACTGTAAGTCACATGCCGATCTTCTTCAATTATGTTGCGTACAGCATCAATGTTTTTTTGGAATAATAACCAATTTTTGTCATCATTTATCACTGACGGACGCACAACCACGACGAAATTGCAAACCAATTGTAAACAGTCTTTTCTAATGGTGATTCATGACCAAAAGTTGAATGAAGCGATTCTATGCATTATTGTTGAAGTAGGCCTTTACTAAAATCGTAAAAAATCATCCAACGAAAACCTTCACATGAAATTTCTATTTTTCACATTATTTTTTTAACCGCTCACTGTAAACAAACTGCTTGGTCAATTTCTAAGCTGCCACTGTTTTCACAATAACAAATGTCAAATTTTACGAAAATAGTAATGACACATCTCAATAGCGCCACCTACTGGTCGTTTGTAAAGACGTAAAAGGCTGGACTCGTATATTGATCAGGGTATTGGTGTCTGAAAAGTCGACATACTTCTTAATGAATTCTAACTCGATCGCTATACCCAGTCACGATTAACACTTCAATTCTTTGTTTCCCAGTCAGCGATTCCAGTTTGCCCAAATGAGGTTGTTACAACGTGTAAATACTCCTGTTATCCACAGAGAATAACAATACACACTTATTTTATTGCGATATTTACAATTTCTTCGCTTGTCAACGTCAAAACAATATTTTGTTTGTTTTAGACCTCGCTAACTAGGATTACTGTTAATTTCATTCATGTTTACTATTCTAAATTTTAAACCGTTGAAAACAGATTAATAAACTACTGAAATAAAATTTAAAAAATATAGGTTGTCATGAAAAAGAAAATATTGATGACGTCATAACTTTTTCAAAAGTTTAGGGAAAAATTTACAAATAAGTTTTTCATATACGCTGTATATTAACTTGCTATACTCCTTCTAGAGTTTTTCTCTATCAGAAACCTTAACGGATGTAACTACTTAACTTCCACGCCGTATACAACAAACATTTACATCTGCTTGGACAACCAATCGGCTGTCCAAGCCCACAAGTGTTGCCGAGTAATTTTAGAGCTAGGCTTTGATGAAACTCTGCGAACAGAATTTAGTAAAACTGCTGTGGATATCAGGCTATAGCAGCATCGGAAATGAAGAGGCAGCCTTGCTGCCGTAAGGGGTTTTTAATGAGCACCCGCTCGGACCACAACTAGTCCTCGGAATACCACAATGCAGTGAAAACTGAAAATGAAGAAGTAGCTGATGACCCAATACCCTCGTGACTAGTCATTGGAGAGAAACTCCTACCACTGCCCAGGAACTTCTAAAATTCAACAAGAAGCAAATTAGGATAAACACCTACAGGGGATCGACGTTATTGAGGATCCCTGTTCAAAATAATGCCATGAAATTGATGAATATAGATTTCGTGCCAATGTCTCAGACTCATGAGGCTGTGGTACAAATACATCGGGACCGGAATACAGGAACAAGAAGATATACAGCACATTCCCTTTAACCACCCGTTAGCCTTCGCGGTGGGCATTGGGTTATTTAGGGATGAGTCGAGCGGTCTGCATAATATACCTGTGAGTGAGTGATGCAGGTGGTAAACCTGCAAAGTTATAACACAATACAAAATGTACTCTGCACTGTATATTTATTTGAGATTTACATGTTATCAAAGTTGGACCACGTTTTCTCAGAAGAAATAGATTAAATTCTTTGACGAAAAGCGGTATGTAATCATGTTCCATCATAAGGAAAGAGCTTCCGTCTGTCATATCGCTAATAAAGTGCTGTATGATTAGTCAAACGTACTTCGAGTAATTAGGAAGTATGCCGAAATTGGAAACACTTAAGATAAATACTGGAGTGGCCGACTAGAAACAGTCTCTGCTAGAAATTATGCTGTAGTAAGAAAAACCAGTCTGTCTGACAGGAGCCTCAATTCTACAGAACTGACCAAATTATGGTCAGAAGCTACTAGTGTGAGTTTGTGTACATAACGTTCGAAGATGTAAAACACACAAGAAACCACTGCTTTCCAAGAAACGGGAGCTCAACTGTTTGTGATTGACAAAAGAACGTCGTCGCTGAACATCAGAACATTGGCAAAATGTGGTTTTTCGGAAAAGAATCTTCACCAAAATGTGTACTTCAACAATCAAATTCTCAATCTCTATTATGCCATGGGGGTGTACATGTGCTGAAAGAGTTCGTCGACTGCATGTCGTCTCTGGGACTATGAACGCTATAAGATGTAGCCCAGTGGAAATAATATGTTTGGACGAGAAAAGTTTTCCAGGATGATAATGCAGTTTCAAAAGAACAAAAGCGGTTCAATGTCCAGACGACCAGACCAATAAATTCGTTAGAATGGGTTGCTAGAACAATTTCCTGACCTTAACCTGATTGAAAAAAATTGATTTAGTCGAACCCTTTATCAGTGTCTGGTTCCACTGTATTTCCAAAAAAGAACCTGGAAAACTGGTAAATTCGATTTTAAATAGATGAAAATTAGACACCAAAAGCAACGGTTGAACGATAAAGTATTAAATTATTCCAATATTTTTTATTTTATTTATATATTTTTTATTTATATTTTATAGTTATAAAACTTTGTCATTTTGAAAAATGCTTTGTTTTAAATTTAACTTTTCTTAGCAAGCAAAAATCTGTTCTATTAAGTTTAATATATTACTGTGTTTGAATATCCTTATGGACATGTAAACTGAGTGATAAAAAAAATTGATACAAGTTTTCCGCAATTCGTCAAGTAATACACAACCGTTTTACACTATTGTACATTAATACAAATTAAGTAAATTCCTCTTTAAGTTAACCGAGAAGAAAATGAACATGAAATGCAGATTTGAATCAAAAGAATTGCAAAGTCAGAATATATGTATAATGGAATAGTAACATCCGGAAATACGAAGATATATTATTAGGAATATATAATTATTAGAAAATGATTTTTTGGTTATTAATTTAAATGCTCCTGTTTATACAGGGTGTTAAAGAATTCGATCATATCAAGGGGTGCATCTGGGTGCAAAATAAAGTTAAAATGTCCTGAACCACTTTTGGTTTAGTTCACAGTTTCTTCATAAATTAATATTAAAGTTGGTGCCGCAAAATGGTTTAACTATTGAAATTTAATTTTTGTATCTTTACGATCTAGTAACCAGGTATAATTAATTTAAAAAGAAAATAGGAAATAACAGCAGCCAGTGATATTCAGAAAACTATTAAAGACAACTGGCAAAATAGTGCAACTTAGTGTTAAACACTATGCCAAACTGCCGCGAAATTTGTGATAATTGTTAATAAACAAATTAGATTTCAAAAAATCATAGCTGTAAAAATGAAATTCCAGCATTTGAAATTATTGCGGCGCCAGCTTTAACACTAATTTATGTAGTAGCTATGGACCTAGACTAAAAGTAGTTCAGGACTTTTTGCCTTCATTTAGCATCCAGACTCACTTTTTGAAATTCTGTGATCGATTTCGCTAACACCTAGTATTCTTATATTATTTTTTCAGTAATTAAGGATTCTTGATTAAATTGTGGGGATGAACAATCGTTTCCATTAATTTTTCTAGTGTGTGATGGTTATTTAAAAAATATATGTATTTCATTCAAAGATAATAACTGACACTTAACACTGTCAGATATAAAATTGGGTTATTTGCTGCTGTCTATTCTGGTTTAATTATTTCCCCGTCTTTTTTTAAAGTTGCCTTTGGCAACTTTAGGTTACCTTATCTCGGGTCAGCATATTTCGTGCTATGGCATGCTCCACCCTTGAAAAAGTTCGATGCCCCAACTACAAGTAAGGTACTACAAACACCCTGGCAAAGTAGAGTGTTCAGGAATCGAACTTAAGAGGCTTTGATAAGAATACTTTCGAAGTCGAGCACTTCAGCTACTACTCTATCACGGTTCCCCATTTCCCAGTACTACGGTACTTAAAAATATTACTATAAAATAGTATAATATTACAGTTACTTTCTGATATAATATTTAAAGCTTTGTGAACAGCCTTCGTTAATCACACCTTCTTTTTCTACAGCGCGATTTAAAAAATCTGTGGCGGTCTCTTTTTAAAATAATCCGAGTGCTGTTGATTAGCTAAACTGCCGATTACTGTGTCCTAGAAACCGCGTGTTTCTTCAAATTTTGCATAATCAAAGACTAGCCATTTTAATTTAAAATACGACCTCGATTAAGTTTTTTGTGATCGCATCGTATAATTGCCTTTTAGATTAAAAACCACCGATATTTCGCAATTCTGAGTAGGGTCACTATATACTGTATACAGTGCGTTTAATTAGGACATGGCCTAAATATATACATTTGGTTGGTTTATGTAGCTTTATATTCAATTTATAATAGGTAGTAAAGTTTCATATAAAATGTGTGGGAATTGCTTGCATGCTTCTACAACTTTATTTCGGTATTCATTATTTGTTTTTAATGGTTTTTTAAATTTTATTCCTCTCGGGAAGAGATAAAGTTTCAATTGATGTAGATTACAAAAACAAAGTTTTGTGTTTTTCGTAGCTGTTTGGTTTAGAATATACATAAAACTATTTTTATTGAATATTTCGCAAACCACCGTATTTCGGAAGTTAAACATATTTTAGACATTTTTACACATATTATCAAACAAGAAAGTAAAGTCTGATATATATAATAAGTAGATACATCTTGCGTGTTATAATATTAAAAGTAAATCAATAAATAATTTCTTTAATAATAGCTGCTATGCATATAACATGGATGCTTTTCTACTCAATTTAATGACTTGGTGAAGATATATTAACATTTTCCCTCATTTAGTAAAAATTAAACAAAATATGCGGAACTGTGTTGACGACATTGAAAAAAATAATATGGAATTAATATTAGTCACGAACTACAACGCACACGAAAATCATTAACGAGTAGTCTTAAAAGAATGCTTTGTACGAAATTTCTGTATCTGATCTTGTATTTATCTTCAGCGCTTGATTTTCCTCATGATTTCCTTATTTTATATATATATATATATATATTTCTGTGTTACTACATGCTCTAATTGAGGTTGTGTATTCACATATAAATCAAATACGAGTTAAATTAGTGTTTCCGATCTTGGTTTTGACTTCGCAAAGGTGTACAACTCGGTTCCTAGATAGCAAAGCTGGTTATTTTGGTTGATATTCATCTTCAGAAAGTCATAGGAGATACTTTTCAACCTTATTTGTCCATTCTTGAGTTGTAATTTAACAAATATAAGTAAAAAAGTAATAATTTTGACAGCTTTATATGTGCTAAAACGTAAATTTGTGAATTTCATACTTTTCTTTTGAGAAAAATATGTTTGTGGGCATGTCCTTATGTATGCGAGGAAGCTTTGTATTAATTTTGATTAACATTAAAATTGTTTTTAATAATTTATTTATAATTTAATGTAAAATTGTTTGTCAATTTCCTAAAGTTTTATCAAAAATTACCCGTGCAAAGTATTGAAATCTTTGAAAATATGTAAGGAATGCATTAGTAATTTCCTTTTCTTGTAATTTTAGTGATAAGAATGTTATTTTACTTTTAGGATATTTCTAATTAATTTGGTCAATTTTAATGCTTAATCCTGATTAGATGAACTCCTTGGGGACGCTTAAAAAATGTTTGTATGTACGGTCGAAGTCGGCTAGAACGAACCACAAGGGACTTCTACAATAAGTACGTTATAACCGAAGTTCGTAATAAAAGGCGCAAGAAAAAATACAGCAATTTGGCATACATCTATTTATTTACACAATATTTTCAAATACTGGTCAAAAAATGCAAAACTGAACAGAGAAAATGTGCTAGCGATCAGATTGTCTTTGTTTTTCCAAATTGTCGCAACGGTAGATTTACTCAGCATACGTTCTCGACACTTCACTTTGAGTTTTACCATTTGTAATTCTCGCACAATTTCTAATTTGTTTCTTTAAATTTTCCATGTTTAATGGTCAGCAGAGCAAACACAAATGAAACAAATTTGCAAGAAATCCCTAATGTGAAAGTGTAATTAGCAGCCCTTTCAAGTATGTAAATATAAACTTAAGAGCAAAAGTATTTGGCCACCTAACAACCTTCATTTTAAAAGAATAAATAGTATGCTTCCTTACATTTGTGAAATAGCGGATTGGTATCGTTTCGAAGCCCGATTAATGCTCTCTCAAATGATACCAAATTAATCTCTGGTTAGCTTTTGTTTATCGTGTTAACAAAATTTTTGTTGTCGTAGTCAGAATTAGTAAGACAAAAAAAATTTAAATTTGTTTATTAATAACAGAAACAAAAACAAGTTTGAACAAATGCGGTTTACTTAATACTTTGTATGACCCCCTCTTGCTCGTATAACAGATTGCATACGGTTTGGCATGGATCTGATCAACCCTTCAACAACATCCTGAGGGATATTATCCCACTCTTCTTGAGCAGTCCTTGTCAGTTCCTGAAGCGTTGTTGGAGCTGGAACCCGTGGTCGAATTCTTTTCTTGAGTTCATCCCACATGTGCTCAATCGAATTCATGTCCGGACTTTTGGCTGGCCACTCCATGACTCGTACACCAACTTCGTTCGGGTAATCTTGAACAATCGCAGCTGCATGAGGCCTTGCTTTATCCTGCATAAGCAAGAAATTATCGCCAATGAAGCCAGCATAGGGAACAACATGCTCATCTAAGACTTCAGAAATATAGCGTTGAGTAGTTAAACCGCCTAGGTTACCTGTGGGGATATAGGACAGTTCGGTTTTTGCATGAAGAGAAATGCCCCCCAAATCATGCAAGAACCTCCTCCAAAAGCGACTTGCTCCACTATGCAGCACTGTGAAAATCGTTCTCCTTGACGACGGTAGACTTTAGCTCTTCTATCGCTACCATATAGACAAATCTTGGTCTCGTCTGAAAAGAGCACAGACTTCCATTGCTCCACCGTCCAGTTTACGTGCTCACGAGCAAAACGTAGGCGCTCTGCACGATGCACTGCCGTTAATTTTGGACACGTTGCAGGTTTCCGGCACCTTTGCCTATTTTCAAGAAGTCTTCTTCTAACAATCCAGCGACTTACTGTTACTCCTCTGACGTCTCGCAGTTCTTGTTTAAGCTGGACAGCATTTATCATGCGATTCCGCAAGGAGGTCGTTCTAATAAAGCGATCATCCCGTACTGAAGTTGCTCTTGGTCTGCCTGTTTTCGCCCTGGCCACGTACCGACCAGTTTCTAAAAACCTTCTAAAAACATTCTGAACAGTAGAACGTTTCATGTTCAGTTGCCGAGCTACAGATCGCTGACTGTTACCAGCTTGAAGCAGAGCAACAGCTTGAGCTGCAATTTCAGGAGGTGTATTCATACTTTCAGTAATTTTAATAATGTTGGAAGCAAACTTGAAAGATATTACGCAAACAAATTGCAAGTGCCACGCATTCAACTGTTTCATAGTACTCTTGAAACAATACATTGTTTGAAGCTGCAAATCGTCCCACATACGGCACTACTGATAAAAGAAAACTGATGATCTCTTGATAGTTGGTGACAATTTCGTTTTAATAAAATTAATTAAGCAGTATTTTTTCTTTAATATGAGTGATTAGTTAGTATTGTACAAGATATTGTTTAATATTAAAAATCTCTTTTAATTGAAAACAATGGGTGGCCGAATACTTTTGCTCTCAAGTGTATATGTATCCCCCGTAATTACTTTAAGTTTTGAAGATTTGATCTAAGTAGAGTAAATTATTTTTCTGGGAAAGGTACATACTTGAAAGATAAGTAAACATTTTTAACTTTAGATTCTAAACATTATTTTTTTCATAAATTTATTTGAATTATTTACCATGGGGGAATATTTTTAAAGGATGTTATAGCTGAAGGATCGTTATTTGCGAGTTCATTATGACCAACGCATATTTGCATATGTTCTTATTGGTAATTTGTCGGGACCGTGATAGATGGTTCGTTACATCCGATGGATCGTTATATGCAAGGACGTTATAAACGACTTGGGCTGTATTGGGGTTGCTAGGTAACCTGCTGAAAAAAGACAAATTTTGTCTTGTAAAACAAGAAGTTGCCATTAGACTTCCAAGGCGAAAGCACACTTGTCTGCAGCTCCGCAAAAATATAAAATTAGTGTAATTAATCCAGTGTTTCAATAATAAAACAATGTATTAATATGTAAATACATCCTCAAACTGTTTTCTTCCACTTATGATCGAGAATTAGTGAAAATTTCCGAAAAATTCCAATTTCATGGTAAAATAGAAACTTGGCATCAGTCGATCGTCATTTTTTTAGCACTCATCTTTTATTGATGGGCTGAACCTCAATTTGACTTGACAATTTGACACAAACGTTAATGTCACTTGTGGAAAATTTGGAATCTACAAGAAATAATTAAAAATAATTAAATATAAATAAATAAATAAAAGGAAGTGCTTAGAAATATTAAAATGGAAGAATTAAATTAGGTTAAGCCCTTAAATTGATTCATACAAATTTATAATCAATCTATAATGTATCCTTTGGAAAGAAGTGTTGAGAGCTGTATTTACATACGTGTGGCCGTGATTTGGATACAAGAAATATCAATTAACTGCACTACTTTGGTCGAACAAAACCCTGGACAACTTGTGCTTGGATCGTGGAACGCATCACGTGTGAAGGATCTGATGCGCCAAAGCTGGTTGATTTAAAATTCAGGGCAAAAGACCATTACCCCAAAGTTGCGGTCAGATGAGGTGGGTGTTTCTTATAAAGATAAATATAAACATTTGGAAGGATAAATAAAATAATAATTAATTGATATTTTATTATGTTTATATTGAATTATGTACTTGGATAGTATTTTGTATCATGAAAGGGAAAACACTGATAATTTTGAAATTAATTTTGCTAACTAATTTCGATATGATAAATTTCTTGATTTTCCATGTTTTTCTTTGTGCGTGTACTTGCTTTGTTACCAGCTACACGAGTTCGTACAGTACGACCAAATATAACAACGATCCTCAGATCTGCAAAAAGGTTGGTGCAATTTTATTTGATTTCGTGTTGGTTAAACAATGTATGAATTTGTTTATTTTGAATAATCATCTAGAGGAGGATATCTCGATTAATAATTTGATATTGTTTTATGGCGCCCAATGTGTAGGTTTAACCATTCACTTTATTTTTATTTGCTCCAACCAACATCATAATAATGACAATCATTAGTACTTATACACATTATTTATTTATAGCTCGTTACATAGCAATATATATATACAAACCTTCTCAAATATCATGATATAGAATATTTAAAAAGACATATACGAAGTAAACTATATCAGAATGGAAAAATTGAATAACGCATTACAAAAAAAGTATGAATCGGAAAGCACCAGGTCCCGACGGAATTAATACCGAATTAATAGAATATCGAGGGCTATTACTAAAGCACAAATACTTACACTTCCTCAATATATGTTGGCATACAAGAGTACTATCCGACAACCGGCATAAATGCGTAATACAACTTATATTTAAAAAAGAAGACTGAAGTGAATGCTACAACTACAGAGGAATGAGTTTGCTAAAAGCGGGATATAAAATTTAATCAAAAATAATTCACACAAGCATTCAGACCATTGCAGAAACTATATTGTTGAAAGAACAGAATGGGTTCCGAAAAGGACGTTCTTGTACAGACGGAGTTTTTACCTTACAACAAATTATAGGAAAAAGAAGGGAATTCAGTCTGCAAACTCATATAACATTTATTGAGATAGAAAAACCTTTCAACAACGTCGACAAAGACCAGCTATGAAATAGCATAACAAGCATGCAGCCTTTCACCAACGCTGTTCAATATTTATACAGGCGATATTATAAGAAAATTGACAACAAACTCACTTAGAAGAATACCAATTGGACATAATCAGTAGCTAAACACCATGCGTTTCGCTGACAATCAGGTACTAATAGCAGAAACAGAAGATGACTTACAAATATAATAAATATAATATTCAAAGAGTACCATATGAAATTATCAACATATTCAGAAACAAACCGATGGCGTTCCACGGTAAAACACCGATGGGATCTAAGTGATATAATACTGGAGCAAATATTCCATTTTAGTTACCTCAGCAAGCAGGAGTTGAAATCGACTTAATCTTTACAAAACAATGGTTACTCCAACAATTGTATACGGCAGTGAAGCCGCAAAGAGCAAAAAAGAAAATGGAAGACATCCAAACTGCTGAAATGAAATTTTTAAGGTATTTAAGAGGCGTTGCAAAAAAGACTGGCTCTGTAACGAAATCATAAGGAAAGATCTAAGTATATATTCTTTGACACACAAAATATAGAAAAAATTGGGTAGAACATTTCGAAGTGTGCGTAGAATTTCTCCGTACATTGTTTAAAATCGTTCAATAGTTATTTCTCTTTTCTAATTGCTTTCTTCTACTCCGACTATTAAGGAATTACCAAATTTGGACCACTAAATATATATTGTACTCATACTGTTTCATCACAATTATTTTTAAATAAATAGTTTTTTAGATTTAACGTTATGGTTAAATTTCATAGTTCAGAAAAGATTTCGTCGTCGTTTTCTTTATGTATTCGGTCTAATACCTGTTCCTGTTTTCTAGTACCTCTTCTTGGGGCTTCCCAGGTCTCTTTTACCTCTTGAGTTATATTTTAGTACTTTATTTGGAAGTCGTTCTTCATTCATCCTTTGTGGAAAATATAATTGAATACCGTATTATATCGATTATAAGACGCACGTTTTTCCCTATTTTTGTGGCTCTGAATTTATAGTGCGGCTTTTTACCAAGCTACTGGTGGCTGACCAGAAGCTTTCTGGCTTAGGTAAATAAGGGTGCGTCTTATAATCGATGTAATACGGTATTTAAGAAAACAATATAGCATATTGTACTTTAAGAAGTCAAGGGAATTTTCCAAATATGTAACCTGCTATTGAAAAAAAATGTCAAAGAAGATTAACAACAAGCTAGAATAGTATCACTCTGTACAATAAGTAGGACTTCAGAGTCTTTAGTACATTTGATCGTATATTAATAGTTTAGGCCTTAAACTTTGTTGGAAAACGCTGAGGTACACCCGGTGCACTTCAATTCCCGTCAAGGTAATCGGTAGTACCTGTGCGCCGTAAGGGTCCGCTAATCCAACGCATCCATTCCCGTCAATGTTCAAGTTCCTAACAATTTTCGCACTTCAATTCCCGTCCGCTGTCTACCTGCTATATGTAATAGGGTTGACATAGATATATAAATAAAACAACAAGAGTTCACTGAAATATTTAAAACTTTATTTGCCTAGAAAAAACACATTTGTAAATTACAAGGTGTATTAAGATTAAATGGTATTTCTACAAAAACTTACACAACTATATTTCCAAATCTATAAGAAACACATTTTATAATATCTAAACGTCCAATTTCGTTATTTTCATACTGATTAATTTTATTACTGGCAAAATTTTGACAAGTAAGCACTTTTCTTCGAGTTTGACGTTCCTTCCGGCTATTACAACTATTAATTCGTATGTAAGTATCCGTTTGCATTCCTTTTAATGCTTCCAAAAATACATATATGTTTGGATGATGCATTGAGCAATATGATTTAAATTTACTATGGAAACTCTCACGTGTTTGTGGTGCGTGACAACTCTGCGGAATTAGCTATCTGATCAAATATGGGGTGGAAATTTCGAGTCTTCACTAATGTAGTTGTCTATTAAATAATCGGCCAATTTGGTGACCCTAGGATCAGCGCATCACCTACTTCGTCTCCTGATAAATATATCAAACCAAAGTTATAGTGTAAACATTTTCCAATTAGTAAAGTTTTGTCCTGATATTCTTTTGCCAATCCAACTTCCTGTATTTTCCGATACCTATATTTCAAAAATAATACAAATATAAATAATTATTATTGCTGTATTATAATTTTTCTCTTACCACGATTGTGCTAGGTGAAATCTGCATCCTATAATTTTGACGTCAGGAAATATTTCTGCGATACTCGAATGGATAGCTTGTTCAAAGTCTACTACTATGGTTTGAGGTTGTAAACAGAAACCAAGTTGCGTACATTTTAAAATCAATGTTTGAAATAATTGTTTATATGTGGATGTTATCATTAATGACCTACAGGTATGCGAATAATGCATTTGTGCGTCAGACGGGAATTGAAGTGAGCGATTAAGTACCTGGACAATCCCTTGACGGGAATGGAAGTGTAGGATTATTTTTTTAATTGCTTTTGACGGGAATTGAAGTGCGTCCGGTACACCATATATTACTATTTATTGCATTTGTGGGTTATGGGGCCTTTGAAATGATTGAGACATGGAACATTGACACAGTGGAAGAAGAATTATGGAATAGCAGACTGGCTTCCGTTGTCTAGCGGGTAGCGCGTTCGCCTAGGGATGCGGAAACGATCCAACCGAGATAAATAAGGTTTTTTCTGGCGGGGAAAAATCTGAGAGTTCCCTTCCTGTCGAAAAAAAAGTAAACCCGTATGTCTTGTACCTTTGCGATGTGTGACACGTAAAAATAATCTCTACTGAGGTTGGAACTAACCTAGGTAGCAAACAATCATTGCTGGAGTATGCAATAAGCGAATAAAGGCTGCAGTGTAGAGAGACTCTTGTAAAACCGACAAATTAATATGAAAAAATAGAATGCCAGAGCAGATTGTCGTACGAAATACTAACTCATGACATATGACATCCACCATAACGGTTACAACACTAAATGAAATGCAGCAAGTGTCGAGGAAGACATTATCTGTGTATGTCTGTTTTACCGGTATGGATTTCAGCTAGATATACATTTGCTTTACTTCAGCTTATATGTTAATATCACACTAATTTGATCTAGAAAAAGAAATTCACATTGTTCATATGTTCAAAATTGTAAGATATTCCAACGTTAAACAGAGGCAAGTAGATATTCCTTCGCTTTTTTTCTAATATTTAACTAATGGTGAAAACAGAACAAGAGAGTGTCTACTGTATCTTTTTAAGCTTAGTAGGTGTAAACCCATTTAAAATAAATTCGACTATATCATTCTCCTTTCCGTTTCTCAATTTATCCGCGCTTTTCTGCGTTATGGATAGGGTATCTAGTCTGCAAACTACCACAAGTAAAATAGAAACCCACAGATCTTCCTTTTGGGAGTAACTGTGATATTTTGTATTTTAAATATGTATACTCCCGTGTTGGGAGTTACTAGTAACTCACATCTGCAGCGCCCTCATGATAATTGGGGACAGCACACTAATCTAGCAGTATCGGAGAGAAGGGAAGAAATAAAATACCACCAGTAAAAAAAAACTGGCCCGGTTTCTCAGGTTAGGGGTTGGAACTACCACCCCAAAATCCATAAAGAAAACCAAACCGCAAAAATCACAATATATTATTGGGGACCGGAAGGCGATAGATTGCGAGAAACCGGAAGAAGAAGAAAGGAACATATAACTTAACTTTCCTAAATTAGCACAGCTCAAGAATATTTTTTTACTTATTTCAGCAGTTTGATTTTCTTTGCCGATTTCTATTTCATGCACAAAATAAATATAGTGATCGACGTTTTCTAATATTTTTCGTCTACTTACATGATCTGATCTCCAGGGCGCATGGCATATGTTTTGTTCAGGTTCCTATCTAAACTCCCTGCTTCTGAAACTTGATTGACTTGTACTAGCATTATTGTATTTTTCCTGCATGTCATTGCTGATGAATAAAATGTCAATCTCTAATCGTAAATGGCTTGAGTATGATCCATCAATATTCACTCCTTTATTCTCTCAGAGCAATGTCTTGAATACATTTGCCAAAGTTAGTTTAGACAATTTCTTTTCTTCTTCAGCCTGGGTTCATCCATTATTGGATATAGGTCCCTTCTAAATGTTTTTAAGCTTTTCAGTCTCTGGCTATTCTCATCCATTGTTTTCCTGCTATTGTCCTAACATCGTCTATTAATTTTTCTGAGGTCGTCCAATACTCCTCTACGTTTCTCTCTTATATATCCGACTTATGTATAGTGGCCTACTTGCTCTGTGATGGTATTGTCGATAATGATATTGTTTTGAGATAATACTCATGAACAACTTAGGTGTAATTTAGCCGCTCTGGCGATCAAAACAATAGTATTGCTAATGTCAACAAGTTTTACTAGTTTACTTTACTAGTGTTGTTTTTGAAAATGATACGTATCACGTACAATCACTTACAGGGTAGCCCATGAAGTGACGTCACTACTCAACCTATATGTAGGAGAGGTGAAAAGAAGTCGAAACTAAAGAGTGGTCATTTTCTCTAAATCGACTATTAAAGAAGTTATGGCCTGTTTTAGTTAAATACTGAAGCAGCCGAAACAATAAATGATATTAAGAGGTACTTGATACAAACTGTCTACGTTACTATGACAATGATATTATTTACTTTTATGTCAATCAGTAAAGCACCTTAAAGTTGATTTCTCTGCTTGCGCTTATTAACAGTGTTGATAATGTTTAGCTTAGTTTTTGTGATGGAAACTCCGTAGCAGCTGCTCGAGAATATGGGTTGAGATTTCCAAATCAGTGACTACCAGACCGACGAGTTTTCCAATGAGTGCACAACCACCTACGTGAACACGGAACTTTCCCGAAACGGTCGACTGGGCGTCCAATGTAGCAAGTACTAGACAATGAGGACAACAACCTAAGAGAAATTGATAATAATATCATCACCTCTGTTCGTCGTGCATCTGCACAAGTCAATGTACCATGAATGCGAGTTTGGAGAACATTAAAACGTCATGGTTTATATCCATTTCATATCCAACCTGTTCAAACCCTCTTACGTGCAGATTTCGCTAATCCTTTGGAATTTTGCCACTGGATCATTCAAAATTGAAATCTACGTAATAGAATTTTATTCACGAATGAGACAACATTTACAAGGAATTGATTAATGAACAGAAAGAACAACCAGTCTTGGGATTTGGAGAATCCACACGAAATCACAGTGTTAAATTATCAACATAGGTTTTCAGTGAATATCTGGTGTGGAATTATAGGTAACATGCTCATTGGTCCATTCGCTTTTGAGAACCATTTAGCCGCCGATAGATATTTAAATTTTCTAGTTGGAAGAATTGTTAGATGATGTCCCTCTGGCGACATGATATGTGGTACCAGCACGATGGTGTCCCTGCCCACTTAGAGTTACGTATAAGACAATTTTTGAATAAACGGTTTGAAGGACGTGTAAATGGTAGAGGAGAACAGTAACCCTGGTCCCCAAGATCTCCAGACTTAACTTGTTTAGATTATTATTTGTCGGGCCATGTGAAAGATACGGTATACCAAACACCATAAGAGACTGTTGAAGATCTTAGGAGACGCATTTTTGAGGTAGCAGAACTAATTCGAAATAACAATGATATGTTACGTAGGGCAACCAGATCTCTCTTAAGAAGAGCCAGATGTGTCTAGAGAGCAGTGGCCATTTTGATTAAGATAAGGCCATTAAGATAAAAATAAAGATTGGTTGTTCTGAAATTGTAATTATTTAATAAATAAAAATTTAACTCTCTGTATTTTGAAAATGGTTTACTTTAGGGTATAACTTTATTAGAATTTTTAATTATATTTGGTCTAAAGAATACGTACACGAAGTAGTACCCTCACGTCGTGGGACACCATGTGTTAAGCAGTTAAAAGCCGGTAAATGCTTTTACAAGTATTAAGAATCTTGTGACGACTTAGTAATTAGTATGTACTTCACCAAAGTAAGGCAAAAAACAATTAATAAATGTAGAGTGAAATTACTATACTTTTGGAGATTTTGGCAAAACTTTGCTAAGCTTCCATTGATAGGCAATACAACTAGGTGGTACATTTTTGTTTTAGCAATTGTTCCCATTATTTAGTAATACGTATCTGCTAACTATTGATTTTGAAATTGCATGCAGACCACATTAGCTTTAATAATCCGGACTAAAGCCCTTATTTGAATAATTCATCTCAGTTGTAGATTTTTTATAATCTTCATATTTTCTCTGAAATATATCGTGGTTATACTATACTCGCTTTTTTTTTGGTGTATCAGTTAACTATAGGAATTTAATCACAAACCATTTAAATAATTCTTTCAACGTTGAATTTGAGCAAAAAATGTTTCATTAATAAAACATTACAAAAACTGTCGTTAGCATGAGAAGCAAACTATTACTACTACGAATTACTACGACAAAATTAGAGGAATTACACGATCGCGGTAAAACCACAACATTAGTATCCGCATCCAAATTCCAGAAGCTTTAATTGTATTCATTAGACCAAGAAGAAGTCTATGGCAAGGGCATCAGCGATCTTCACGGTAGAGAGAGCGCCCTCAAACCGCAAACGTTCAGGTGAGTATAATGCACATTTCATTGCGATACATTTGAATATTCACATGTTCTTTTGTATACCCCCGACTCTTAAAAACAATACAAAATTAAAGAACAAGGCACACTCTTTTGCTGCCACCCCACTATTCTCGGTCGAGGTATAAAAGGTCCAAGACGAATATAGCTAATTAGTTCTGTCTGGTGGTGAAGTGCTTGGTGGTTTGTTTGTGTTTAATTTTTAACATGTACCTCGATAAAGTGAGTAAAATTATTTTGTGACACGGTGTATGCAGTGAAAATTTACAACACTGGAATTTTACGTTTTATACCACCTAATGGCTGATTAGTACAGTATAACGAAGGTTGAAACAGTTTTTGATGATATGGACTATTTGCTTCAGAAATGGTCAATTTGATCGTTAAACAAAATTTGGACAATACTTTTCTATCCCAGTCTTTTTAGTCTACAAAATTTATTTTAATAGGAATATCACAGAAGTCCGATTTTGTGATAATACTCAAGGTCGGATGAAAATTCTCCGTTTGTGTTTTCCACTAATTGTGAATTGTATGGAAGTGATATTTTTCAAAATTTTATATCGGTAGTTTACTTTCACTAGCAATGGAAACTTTTGTTATTTGATGTTATTTATATAATTTTCACCTTTAAATTGAACAAATTAAAATATATATATATATATATATATATATATATATAAATAATCATTTTATTAATAATTTTATTGATTTTAGTACTAATACTACTACAACTACTTTATAACACAAGTCTATGGTTGCGGTATTGGATAGGACAAATG
>JABXWE010104861.1:0-10639 GCA_014611495.1 Limonius californicus | reverse complement strand
TTAAGATGTTATGATGGGACTGAGATAGTTACAGAAGGTGAAATAGAAGTCCAAGTAACATATAGAGATGAATCAGTTATAAGTAGATTAGGGGTAGTGCAAGGTGGTAATAGACCGTTGCTAGGTAGGGACCTCATAGAGAAATTGCAAATCAAGGTGATTGAGCCAGAAAAAGAAATGGTAAATCAGGTTCAAGAAGTAGCAGTAGAAATGCAAGACCCAGAGTTAGGCTTGATATTAAATAATTTTAAAGGGTTGTTTGAAGGGGGTCTTGGTAACTATAAATGTAAAAAGGTGGAACTGGCATTGAAGGAAGGAGTCATTCCAATATTTTGTAAGCCACGAACGATTCCGTTTGCTTTTAAGGATAAAGTAGAGCAGGAATTAAGTAAATTAGAGAGTTTAGGAGTCATTAAAAAAGTAGACACCAGTGATTGGGGAACTCCCTTAGTACCTGTTTTAAAAAAAGACGGGAGCATTAGACTATGTGCAGACTATAAGACGACAGTAAACAAGTATTTGGAAGATGTGCATTATCCGTTGCCTAGAATAGAAGAGTTGTTTGCAGCACTCCAAGGGGGAGAGGCTTTCACACATTTAGATTTTAGCCAAGCGTACCATCAGATTTCTTTGGGGGAATTAACGCAGAAATTATTAGCTTGGAGTACCCATAAAGGGGTTTATGCAGTACTTCGTTTACCTTTCGGTACCAAACCTGCCTGTGCAATCTTTCAGAAGATAGTTGAAAACACGTTAGTAGGTACACAAGGTGCTATAAATTTTCTGGATGACATAATAGTTACAGGAGCCACAAAGCAGGAACATTTACAGAACTTAAAGAATGTATTTATTAAATTAAGCGAGGCTGGGTTCAAATTGAACTTAAGTAAGTGTAGATTTTTTCAACGTCAGGTTAAATACTTAGGGCATAAGATCGATAAAGAAGGGCTGAAGAAAGATGAAGCTAAAGTTAGAGCAGTTTTAGACACGGTACAGCCTAAAGATTTGACACAAGTTCGTGCATTTTTGGGGTTAGTAACATATTATGGTATATTTGTGCATAGGTTATCCGACATGTTAAAACCTTTGTACGATTTGTTAAATAAAAATACGAGATTCTATTGGTCTGAGGAATGCGAAGATTCATTCAGGGCTGCAAAGCAGGCAATTGCCTCTGACCAAGTGTTAGTCCATTTTAATCAACAGCTACCTGTAAAATTGTCATGTGATGCGTCACAGTATGGAGTAGCAGCTGTGTTGGCACATGTATACAAAGGGGGCGAAGAAAGGCCAATTGCCTTCGCCTCGAGAGTATTGACGGCCTCAGAGTTCAATTATAGTACCATTCACAAGGAGGCTTTAGCGATCTATTTTGGGGCTACAAAATTTTACCAGTACCTAATGGGAAGGAAGTTTACTTTGGCGTGCGACCATAAACCCTTGTTAGCCTTGTTTGGGGAAAATAAGGGGGTACCGCAAATGGCTGCCGGTCGTTTGCAGAGGTGGGCTTTATTCCTATCTGGGTTTGATTACAAGATGGAACATATTAAAGGAACTTTAAATGTAGGGGCAGATGGGCTGTGTCGCTTGCCATTAAAAGTTGAAGCTGAATCAACAGAGAATGAACTTAATTATGATTATTTTCACTTTGTAGAGGAATTTTTGCCGATAGATTCAAGATTAATTAGAGTCGAGTCTCGGAAAGACCCAGTTTTAAGTAAAGTTATTATATTTTTGAACAATAAAGAATTTCCAAGCTTGAAAAATAGTCCACAGGAATTACGACCTTTCATACATCGCAAGGATGAGTTATGTGTGGACCAGGGGGTCTTAATGTGGGGATATAGGGTTACGATGCCAGAAAAGTTAAGGTTGAAGTTGTTAAAAGAATTACATTCAACACATTCAGGAATGGTAAAGATGAAAAGTCAAGTGCGTGCATATTTTTGGTGGCCTAATTTAGACCAGGACATTGAAAATTATGTCAGAAGTTGTGGGGTATGTGCAGCTTTTCAACCGGAACCACCCAAAGCCAATCTAATATCATGGCAACAAGGATTGCATCCAATGGATAGAGTTCATGTGGACTACTTGGGACCAATAAATGGCACCATGTATCTGGTGTTAACAGATGCATATAGTAAATGGCCGGAAATTTTCAAAATGTCATCTACAGATGCTAATGCGACGATTGACACATTACGAGAAGTTTTTGCAAGATTTGGTTTACCCAACAAAATTTGCACTATAAAAACAATAGTAAATAGATATTTATTTAGTTACCGTACAACAAAACATTCAAGTACAGGTGAAACACCTGCTAAATTAATGTTGGGCAGGGAAATTAAGACACGTTTAGATCTTTTGAGACCTAAATTAAAAGAAGATGCTACAGATAGGCAAATCAAAAATTTCAAAGGGAAGCGACAGTTACACTTTAGGGAAGGGGAAGAAGTATATGTTAGGGATTATCGAAATCAAAATAAAAAAACTTGGGTGAAGGGTATAGTTGAGGAAGTTTTAGGTAATAGGACATATTTGTGCAGAGTTGTTGAAACTGATCAGATATGGAAAAGACACACGGATCAAATAATGAAATTCACAAACGAGATGACTTCCACTTCTATGCCAATTCCACCAAAAGCTCCTCCAGAATACCTTTTTGTAGGGCCATTAACACTAGGTCAAGCTAACAATGAAGTGAGAGCTGGTGCTTTGAATGACAACAGTGAGGTTACGCAACCTATTACCGAGGCTGCCACTAAAACAAATAAAGCAAATACTAGTATGAGAAATGAGGCACCTAAGAGTAACTTAGGCGCAAGGCCTAAAAGAAGTGTTAAGAAGCCTGATAGATTAGATTTATAAGTAATTACATTGTTTATTTTTTTTTATACTCCCTGTTATAAATATACTTATGTAATTAGTAGAAGTTAAGTTAGTGGGGAGGATTTGTAATATATCCGATGAACAGTTTTGTAAGTGAAGTAGGAAACTGCAGGTGATGTACAAGCACCGGGGTTTTGGCGGTTAATGCTACTTGCAGTTTTGCACTTCGCCTAAAGAGTTTGTGTCGTTAACATAACGTTCATTTAATAAAGGTTAAATGTAAATGTGCGTTTTACTTTAGAAGTTGATACATTACACATCCCAAACACACAAACACAAGCAACTCTAGTTGAGTTATATTCCAATACGGAAGTAGAAGAAACCACAACTGACACTGACAACAGCTGGCAAGAGGTAAAGCGAAATAAAAGGAAAAACTTTTGTCGGAAGAAATAAATCGATTATTCAGTCAAACCGTTTTCGCATCTAAAAGAAACAAACTAAGAGCAAGATACTGAAGAAAAGACAAATACCACTAACGTAAAAATACCGAGACCGCCTCCGATCTTTATACAAGGTGTTATAAATTATCCAAACATGATCAATGATTTCAGGAAAATTATAGAAGACGAACAATATAAAACTAAAAGTTTGACAAACACTGTTGTTAAAATTAACCCAAATACTCCAGACACATACAGAAAGTTCATTACATATGTGCAAGAATATAAAGTAATTTATCACACGTATCAAATGAAGACTAACCGAGTCTATCGTGTAGTACTAAAACATCTACATCAATCTGTCCCAGTTGGAGAAATAAAGGTAGAGCTGGAAACACTAGGACATAAAATCAGAAACATTGTTAATATAGGGAACAGAAAAACTAAAGAACCGCTCCCAATATTCTTTATAGAATTAGAACCTGCAACAAACAATAAAGAAATCTACAACCTGAAATATTTACAAAATAAAACTGTTACCCTTGAACCACCTCGACAAAGCACAGAAATACCACAGTGCACAAGATGCCAGAATTATAATCACACGAAGGCTTATTGTAACCGCCCATATGCATGTGATAAATGTGGAGGACCGCATGATTCAAAAACATGCAAAAAAACAAGCAGACACGGCTGCAACTTGTGCATTATGCCAAGGGTCCCACTCTGCGAATTATAAAGGTTGCATGGTATACCATGAACTTAGGAATGCAAATATCAACCTCGGCCACAGAGAAATTATCCTATCTTCCCAGTAAATCATAATGTATCATATAGCAATGTTCGGTACTGTTCAATACTACCCAAACACACTACTGAAAATCCACAGTCTACAGGTGACATAACGCTAACACATTTTCTTAATGAATTTAAAACTATGTTTACTCAACTTATACAACAAAACAGCATGATAATAAACATGCTGTTAACAGATATATCCAAACTGATTTAATGGCTAAGTCACTACGAATTGCTCTGTGGAATGCAAATGGACTTCAGGCAAGAAAAGATGAAATAGTGAGATTTCCTCTTCAAACTCATTTTTCTGAAAGAACCTTCTTAAAAATTCCTTACTAAGCTATTTACCACACTGAGCATCTAGACAGCACAGCGCATGGGGGAACAGCAACTATCATAAAAAACACCATGGTACACTACGAATTGCCGCAATATAGATTTGATTTCCTGCAAGCCACTACGATTCAAGTCAAAAAATTTCCTAATCCTATCAATATAACAAGGGTCTATTGCCCTCCAAGGCACCAAATTACGAAAGACCTGTGAAACCCTTCTTTGAAACACTTGGACATATATTCATCAGTGGGGGCGATTTTAATTGTAAGCATACAACCTGGGGGTCAAGATTGACAACCACAAAAGGCAGAGAACTATATAACTTAATAACTGAAAAACATTATACTCATCTGTCAACCAGAGAACCCACTTATTGGCCATTGGATCCTAACAAGATCCCCGATCTTTTAGACTTGTAAAGGAATTTCTCCAAACTATATAGAGGTCGCCTCGAATTACGATCTCTCCTCTGACCATACGCCTATAATCGCTACTGTTAGCACAACAATAATCACTAAACCGCCGAAGCCTTGACTAACTAACAGGAACACAAAATGGGACTTATTTCGAGACTATATGAATAACAATCGTAACGCTTAACCCAAGAATAAAAACTCCTGACGAACATGAAATGGCAACAAACCACTTCACATCCATTATTCAAAAAGCAGCGTGGCATGGAACTCCATTTCCCAAAGAAAACCAGTCTCCTATTACATCTAAAGGTCGCTACAGACGCTCCGTCTTACCTCCATACTTGCCTGCACAGTTCTAAGTCTCAAGGTAAGACGATACGTGTGGATAGCAAGTCTTAAGACTTTTCGTGCGTGTACAGTTCAGTGGTGTGGCTCGAGGGAATTCAGAGTCTGCTTGAAATTTTGCGCGCGAGCCTACCGGTCTACGAGCAAGACGGAACATGTGGACGAAGGAGAGTCTTCAGTTCTAGCCAAGACAGTGAGACGTTATATAGTTATATATAGTTTCGTTTTCCGTTTTTGCATTAACAATGGCAGATTTGAGGGGTTATTCTAGAGCAGGGATGAGCAACCCGCGGGCCGCATGCGGCCCGGCTCACTTTTTCGTGCGGCCCGTCAAAGCTTTACTTTTTAACTTTTTAAATATATAGTTCTATGTGTTAAATTAGAAAAAAGGCCATTCAATTACAAAAAATATATGAATATATTTTAAAGCAGTTCCGATTTCATAAAAATTGCACTTTTGAAGAAGCCATTTACACAAATCGTGCCTACGTACATAATTCGCTGGTTGCAAACCTTGAACGCGTTGAACGTGGTAAGGGTGTAGTCCCTGATCCCGCAAAATCCGCCAAACAGTAGAATGGGAAACGCCAATTTCTAACGCAAGTCTTCTAGTGCTAACACTAGGACTTTCCTCTACTAATTCCAAGACATGCTGTTCTACATTAACAACCCTTTCTGCTCTTGGACGACCGCGATGATGGTTTTGTGGTTGATACGTGCCATAATCCCGTAAATGTTAGACTGTTGTAGTAAATGTACGGCTGTTTGGAATGCGGCGCTGAGGATATCGCTCTTAAGTACATTTGCCTGGCCCTTAGAGCGTTTCTTTAAGCTTCCCCGTAAATAAGAACATCAGAAAGTTCAATGTTCGTAAAATTTTTCGTTTTAGTAGAAACACTGCGTGTCAGCTTCAACAACAGACTGAATAGAAATTACTGACGTACCCAATAGTATTGGTTTGTGGCAGGTGATAAGACATTTTTTTGCACTTCTATCTTACTCTCCTTTGCATAGCATGTCTTTGAACTCAAGTATTTGTTATCATTCTGCGGTATTCAAACAATTTTGGGTCAAATTTTCAATTATTATTTTCTCATATCTTAAGGGTCCCATTGCCAAAGAAATGTTTTTTCTAGTTTGTATATATTGTAATCTACCATCGGATTTAATATTTGTACTTATTTCTGATACACCCTGTATAGACCAATTGATTGCAAAGAAGCAATGCCAAACTTCTCATTAAAATTTGTTTAAGATTTCTTCCCATAATAATTACTTTTTGATATTTTAATACTATTTCTATTATATGTTTTATTTGTGTTTTTTATACAGTTGTTATTTTGTTCATTTTGTTAATAACGAGATAATTTGAGTTTATCATCTAGTGTTCATATTTTAATACGTTTCATATATGCGGCCCGCACAACATTTTTAAATTTGTAGTTGGCCCATTGTAAAAAAAGGTTGCTCATCCCTGTTCTAGAGAATTTATAACTGAATTTATATCACTATACAGACAAAATACATGTTTATGGAAAATCAAGTCTGCAGAATACAGTAACCGCAATAAGAAACAAGCAGCGTACGATGTATTGTGTGATAAATTAAAAGAAAAATACCCGATGGCTACAAAGGATGCAGTTATTAAAAAAATCAATTCTTTAAGGAGCTGTTTTAGGAAAGAAATGAAAAAAGTAAACGAGTCAGTTAATAAGAGGTGTTACCATATGTAAAAGCTCAAAATAGGTAGCCTCATCCATCCGAAAGTAATTATTCCAGTCTTCGGGTTCCAACCTTATTTCATTTAACAAATTTATGTACGAGAGTTGAGCCCTCTTTAAAAGCTACGATTTTGCCCATTTTGATCTACGTTTACTTTTCTTTCTTAAACTTAAACTCTTAACGCTAAAGAAACCGCTATTAAAAGATCATCGCTGAGATTTTTTGACATGATCACACTACCAGGGAGCCTTAAAACTGAGAAAAAGTATGAACTGAACACGCTACATGTGGATACTTTTGATTTCTAGAGACTTGCCTTACAACTAGAACTGTGCAGGCAAGTATGAAGGTAAGACGGAGCGTCTGTAGCGACCTTTACATTCCCCTAGAGGTTAAAAAAAAATAGTCGCGGAGAAACGAAAAGCACGGAGAAAATGGCAAAGAACTCGTAACCCAGACGATCGAGCAACTTATAACAGATTAATAAATGAACTAAAGGCTAAAATCAAAGAAACAATGAACGAGTCTTTCAGATTATATGCAGAAAATCTCAATAAGTTGTGAATTTGTGATGTGTCGTTGGCTGTAGTGGACGTGTCGCGGTGTCCTGCGCAAATATTAGTTTAAATTTATCTTATTACCGATTTATTACACCGAAAATTCGTCATCATGGTGTTAACACAAGGACAAATATCCGATGTGAAAAACTGTGCAAGGTCTGTGATAACTGAGCATCTAAATAACAAAGATACGCTATTGGAATTGGCTACGAAATTAGCGGACATTGTGGTAAAACGATTAGAAGACAAATTCGACAAGGTTATTGAAAAATGTAAAGCGCTTCAAGCACGTGTTACAGTCCTTGAAGAGGAAAATTCAGAATTATCTAAGAGAATCGATCATTTGGAGCAATACAGTCGCCGTAATAATATTAGAATATTTGGAATAAAAGAAGAGAAAGGGGAAGCTGTCGAAAACGTGGTACTTGAGCTATTCAATAAAAACCTAGGGCTGCAAATTGAACCTAGAAATATAGACCGTTGTCATCGAGTTGGGGCCTTCAAAACACCAAACTTAAAACCACCACGTGGAATAATTGTGAAGTTTATAAGCTACCGTTTCAGAGACTTGGTGTTTAGAAACAAGAAAAAGTTAAAAGGGGCAAAAGTTGTCATTAAAGAAGACTTGACCAAATCAAGATTGGATATCCTCACATGTGCATCTGATCAGTTTGGTTTCCGTAACGTTTGGTCCAAGGACGGAGCGATTCCCATTACTAAAGAAGGGAAAATTATAGCGGTAAAAACCATGCAAGACCTGGAGCGAGTAACCGATAAATGAGTACCTATACATATGCATATGTTGATAAATACGCGTGGGACACCGAATGGGTCATTGTTAATTTATTTGTTTGCAACAATTTAGTTTAGTTTACCGGATTTCATTTATTTCTTTTTTACAGGTATTTGCGAGCAGTTAGCGTTTACGATTGCCTAGTCAGATGAAAACAAAAATTCTTCAAATATATTATCAAAATGTACGGGGCTTCGAACGAAAACGGGAGGTTTTTACAGGAACATGTGTGCGGCGGGATACGAAGTGATAGCCTTATCAGAGACCTGGCTTGAACATAGTATATTCAATTCTGAGCTATTCAGTAATGATTACGACGTGTACAGATGTGATAGGAACTCGGAAATAACAGGTAAAATCATAGGCGGTGGAGTTTTAATAGCTGTTTTAAAAAAATATAAATCTAAACTTCTCAATGTGGAAAATGTTGGCTTTGATTGTATTTGGGTATCTTTTAATATTCGCGGGTGAAAAATACGCAATAAATGTAATATACATTGAGCCTCGCGCCACGTTAGATGTCTATCAGCGATACTTTGATATTGTTAGCGATTTTCCTGAAATCAATAAAAGTAATGTTATCATAGCGGGAGATTTTAATATACCTTTGATTACTGGAACGCAATTCAATCTTTTACATGGCAATAGAATCACTAAATCACTTCAACAATTTTTAAACAAAAAATAATCTTAATTCGTTTAATAGTATACTTAATATCAATGGAATAACGTTGGATTTAGTGTTGTCGAATTTTAATATAAACATTGAAAATGACGAACAGCCTTAGTCCCAACAGATGTTTTTCATCCTGCACTTGTGCTATCATTTGAGTTCAAGCAGTGTTCCACAAACAATAAACCCAATCTAATTCTTTCTCCTTACAATTTTAAAAAGGCTAACTTTTTAAGGTTATATGAACTACTTAGAGACATGGATTGGAGTGTGCTTAAAGGCCGTATTACATGGGGCGATTTTTCAATGCAATCGGTTGCAGCTGCCGGTTGCGGCAACTAACTGCTTCGTGTAAGGCAAGCCGCGCACTAGCAACTTTTGAATTGACCAATTTAAAAGTTGCTCAACTAAAAAATTGCTAGTCGCTTCGAAATCCGCGCACAATCGACTAGATAGTTGCCGTGGAGCCTCAAATCAAAATGGATTTCATAGAAGTAGCACGTGTTTGTGCATTAGTTATTAAAAAAAGAAAAAGGAAAAACAGACGCTTTTGGGTTCATCCCATCGTTAGTAAACGACTGTTCAGTGGACAATTTTATAAACTGTTTGACGATTTAAATGAGCACCCAAACAAATTTTTCAAGTATTTTAGGATGATCTGAACCAGTTTCAATACGTTGTTGGAAGAAAATAAAGAAATTAGATTATAGATAGATAGATATTTTATTAGATTATTATTACATTATATAATGCTGGACGCTTTTCCACTTTACAAATAAATAAATCTACGTCGAGAGTCATTTTTCATGAAACAAATCTATTGCAAACGACGCGACGGGCGATCGAAATGCCGATCGAAGAGCAACTGATTAATAATCGCCAGTGCGCGCGGACAAGTTCATACCTGTGCGTTACATTGTTTCTAGCAACAGCAGCAACAATTGAATCGCCCTAAAAATGGAACTAGTTGTATCTTTTTAGTTGCCGCAACTAAATAGTTGCTGGTGCGCGCTTTTCAATAAAAATCAATGTGTTTTATTTCGGTCAATTTTAAGTTGCTCAAAGAAAGTTGCTAGTGCGCGGCTTGCCGTATGCTACGTACACACGAAGACACTTTAGTGTCTAGATAAAGTCTATAGATCGAGTGTCGTCGTATGTACACCATCTAGAGCTGTGTCGCTAGATCGGACATTTGATATCTAGACATCGCTGTCGCATGTTGGTAGACCGCTGTGGGAACACTTGTTTTTCGGCGTGTCGAGACTCGAGCTAGGTGTACCGGCATGGTGGAAATTTATTGCCTAGAGCAGGGATGGCGAACCTTTTTCACTGTCCGTGCCACAAACTTATAAATAATCTTTATGAAATAACTAACGTGCCACACTAAAATTGTTTAACATAAATTATGATTCTTGTATTTTTCTCTTTTTTTTGCTTTTTTTATTTTATATTTTTTCTCTTCCTTTCGCTCTCGAGAAAAAAATTAATATAATTTAATAAACAAAGAAAGAATAGTATATTCTTCAACGAGTGTAGAATGACAGCTATTATTCACGAGGATGAAAATTCTGCCACGAGCCGAAGGCGAGTGACAGAATCATCCGAGTGTCTCCACAGATGTAGATTGCCAGCAACAATTTTATTAATATGGTATGATTTTAAAAATTACATCTGTTATAATTTATTAAGAGTTATTTAAATGTTTTACAAATAGACATAAACCT
>JABXWE010104857.1:0-18652 GCA_014611495.1 Limonius californicus | reverse complement strand
TTTTATAGTGTTATATATATATATATATATATTGCCGTGTGTTACACTCGTCAAAATAAGATTATTAATGTAAATAATAATTGTAATTTTATCAATAAATTGATGAGTGCTAAATATGAAAATGTAATCACCTACACACAACAAAAATTTGAATTGAGACTCTAATAAATATAACTGCATGAATTTTGAAATGAAATGATAATTAAATTGTTAAAATAAATCTCAGGGTTTAATAAAATAAAGGTTGCAATAAACTGGGGTTGCAAGTTCAGGCTCGTATTACAGGGAATTAAAGAATAACAATGAATTAATTTATTAATGAAATTTAAATTAATAAAAGTAACAGAATAACTTAAATTTGGAATAAACACAAACGCCTTTGCAATTATCTTTCGAAAATTAAGCATGTAGGTCCAAAGAACACAAATACAATGAACTAATCTAGTTATCAAATGAATCTGAAACACGTTTTATACCAAATAAACTAACCTTGGGATGGTTTTTTCGCATACAAGATGTAACTACCGCGGCGCCGGTCTGCCTTAATTTGTCCAGTATGCTTGCAATCCATCTTAGTTGTTGTGTTCTTCAATGTAAACTGCTTATAATTCCATAATCCGGACTTGAATGGCCTCCCAATTAATACAGGAACTTTCCCAAATGTTACAGGATACAGGTAAGTGATAGCTTTTACCTTTGATAGTTAATTTTGTAGCAATCGTACTTTCAAAATATAAAGTCTCCACACTTTGTAGGTTAAGGTCAACAGATTGTATGAACTTATCGGTCCTTCGATTTGCAGTAATAATCAAAGGATTATCAGACAGATGAAGCACTTTATAGTCTAATTCAGGTGAACATAACACTTGATGGATCCAATTCAATTGGGTAAGTATAAACTTTGTTTCACTTTTGATCTTAGTCGAAGTTGCACGAAGCACAGGTAAATAAGACACTTGAACTCTATTAAGCATTTATTAACTTATGCAACTGTAGATAAACGATGACAATAACAATTCACACACAGGTTATAACACAAAATTCAATTACGAAGTTACATTAATAAGTAGTTTACGAGTGACAAGTAGCAAGTTGTTTACAAGTGGTGTTAATAATTAATAGCAAGTGAAGCTCATTTTACAAAATTCCCTTTATATAGGCTCGCAACAAAAAACACACGTTTCCATGGAAACAATACAAAACTTTGCATTCTAAAACAAAATACTAACAATCAAACTTGTCAACACAAAATTTCAGCCAATAGGAGGCGAGTATGAAAATGGACCAAATTACATGAAATTTAAATTAATTAAAATAACTTTCTTATGCACCATGCTAGGCAAAAACTAAAATGAGATTTGGAATCTGCATAAAAAATGGAAAATTTCAACACCTCACACGATGCATAAAAAAAATAAACCTAACCAAACTCATATATACAAAAACTATAAACTAATAACAAAAACTCAAATTAACAATAAACAAACATTCAAATATACACAAATTAATCTACACACACCCTACTATCATATAAATTACATTTTAATCCAGTACACACACACAAATAACAAGAATTTAGGCAAATAAGAAAATTTCAAGGTCACGAACCAAACAAATCTAAATAAATAAATAAATACAAAGTTGTTTCACACAAATTATACACTAAAAGATGCCCTGACTCATACTACAACTGTTTTACACATAAAATTTCCTTTAGGAATACTATAAAAATCCAAAATTTACATAAGCATCATCAAAAATGTAGAAAATTTGCTGAAGGCATAAATATTTAAACAAATACAGTATTGTTGTTAACGAAAACATGACAAAAAGCAACTACATCGCCACTAGTAACATAACACATCAACAAAAACTAGTTCTAAACATTAAAAATCCATATTTCAGGCAATTTCATAAATCGTCGATGACATCTCAAGTATTTTATAAATAAATAATCAAATACATCTTCAAAGCTAGAGGTAAAACGTCGTAAGGTTGCCTCTTATGCCAATACACATTTATACAACATAAAACAATTCAAATAAGCACATACATGTGTTAAAAGTAACAAAACTTAACCTGATCTGTCAAATCGTAACAACAAATCCTAACGTTCTTTGAATTTACAGCATAAATTCAAGAAAAAATCATTGCAAGGCTGCAACATAACATCTAGAAAGAAAAACCAAGGCAAAAATCCCGGAGGATACACGAAAAAATCTGCAGTTCCACTTTATTACATCCCGAAGGATCATCCGAAAGAAAACGAATAGCCTCGTTTCAAATTTATGTGTGTGTGTGTGACCCATTATCATAAGGAAAAGCTACATATGGCTTCTATGCATGATAATTAATAAGAATTTAGCTATTTTGAAGGGTGTAACAGAGCAATATATATATATATATATATATATATATATATATACATAAATGGAGGCGCCCGTGGACTAGAGGTTAGTGCGTTAGATTGCTAAGCTGAAGGCCTTATGTTCAATTCCCAGTACCGTAACATCGGATTTATAACGGCCGTTCTCCCTCCTAAGGCACTGGCAAACCAGCGAGGTATTCTGCCAAGTAAATCTTCTCTGGAGAAGAAGTGTTTACACTTCCCGTGGTTCGGAGCCCACGTTGAGCTGTGGTCCTCTATGTCTGTGGCGCTCTGAACGCGCAACACAGACATATGAAAGAAGATCCCTACGTCTCGTAAGAGATAAAGCACTTTAAAAAGAAGAAGATATATATATATAATATATATATTGCTGTGTTATTTGCCATATATGACTTATTTTGACTACGTAATGCTTCGATCATATTGAAAGGATATTGTTTTTACTGTTAATAGTCCAGAATATGACTAAAATTAACATTACTTAGCTTATTTGTAATCTAAATCATGCTCTATAAGAGGTTATTCTTATTCTATTTCATAAATGTAAACATTATAATATAAAAAGGTATATTCCGAGCTTTCGTAGTTCTACGATGTTCTCTGTGTAGTGTTGGAATGGTGTTTTCAGTGGTAATTTGTGAGTGAATAGTTGTGGGGACGTGTATTTTCCATTTTGATGATGAACTGAAGTGTCCAAAGTATGTTGGAGCCCTATAAAGTTAATATTTTTAATATTGTCATATAAACTTTATAAACTTGCTTATGTTAAGGTTAATATAAGAATTTAAGATTTATTATTGTTGTTAATAGTTCATGTCGTATAAGAGGAAGTGTGTATACATTTATTTAGGTATTTAACTGTTTAAAATAAGAAATTTTGAGTTTCTATAAAAATCTAATTTTTGGAGGTTAGAATTTTATTTTTACTTATTATTATGTTGTTAACAGATTTTGATAATGTGAATGTTTATATTTGAGTTTAATGAAGGTTTAGTTAATTGTTCTTAGTGGTTTAGGAGCTCAATTGTAGATTTTTGTTAAAACTTAAATTTGAAAGCACATGTTTATTTTTTGTTCCGAAATTTCATGACTTTAATATCATTAGATTGCTAATGTTTCCTAGATTACGTTGATTATGTTAGTTTTTCGAAAAATTGCTGTAGGAGTAGTATTTAATTTAATAGATAAGAATTTTAAGTAGGGGTGAAAAAATGCAAGTTTGCTATTGGTGCATTTTAAATTTTGAGATAGGATTTGGCATTTTATTGAAATTTAGTCTTGTTTAAGCTCTTCTAAGGGGAAGACGTATTTTAGTGTTTCTCTGATAATTAAATTAGGGCCAATTGGGTCGAAATTTAAGTATTATTGCGCGGAGTCATTTTGAGTTTATCATGTAATATGTGAGATTAAGTGTTAGAATTTTATTTTTGTAAACAAAGAGTTGTTTGGTTCAATTTAAACTTGTGTTAAGTTATTTTTCGATTACAATGAAACTTACCTGGTGTTTTTAAGTTGGGGTTTGTGTCTAATTATCTTCGATTTTCCTACACAGAGAATTATTTAATTACTTAAAGTTGAAAGTGTTTTTCTTATTAAGGAAATTTATTTCTTACCGGTTCTACATTATAAGTTTCATGATACTTTTGAAGTATTATAACTTCAATTTCAACATATTTTGGGTGGAGACAATGATCCTGCAACTTTACTAAAAACTGTACACAACCGATAAGTGACGCATAATGAACTCAGATTTCTGCATCAAGGTCAAATTTCTACAGATGATTAAAAGATATTGGAACTACTTTTCGGTATGGTACATTTCACAACCTTGATGAAGGGGAGATAATTTTTCCAGGGTTTTTTTAATTTACTGCATATTTGTATATAACTATCATATTGGGGAAGCCACGTTATTAACATCGCACGAACCCTGAGATGCTTATGAAAATTTTATATGCGTAATTAGTATAAATTTAAGTTTGTGGGAAAATATTGGGAATTTATAATCGTTTTATAAATAATTAATTTTAATTTTAATAACTATACCTAGCATATAAATATAGCTAGTCAACGTGGGGCTTTGATATTTCATTTATGTAACAAGATTATCGATATCGAATATTTAATTATTTTATTTATAGTAATTATCGTAGCATATATTTATGACTCTAGCCAATGTGGGGCAATTACAATTTGTCACACTATATAAAAAGTTTATACATTTAAAAAAAATTATATTAGTGGGTTATACAGAGTAATATTTATATAGATGCGACTCCAATCGGAGTAATATTATTCGGCGGTGCCACCGACTCCGATTGGAGCTATCTTAGTTTGCACTTTTCTTACTTCCAATTTAAAAAATTCCATTCATCGGTACTTTACTATTAATAATTTATCAATTACATACAAAATTATAATTTGCCTCCTGGCACTCCCACTCATGCCGGCAGCGAATATGTTGAGAAGATATTTTTTACAACTGTTCGGTTTACAGCTTGCATATAATATGTAAAGAACGTAAATAATATAAAACCATGTCTGTAAAAGTTCTAGAAGTACATATTGTAATCTGTAGAAAAAGTTGCAGAATGGCTATTTCATATGGACTGCATATAAAGCAACTGTATTGGTGCATTTTGTTATTTGGGTTGCCTACACTATCAATGAAATTTAATATGAATCCTTATGTGTTGCTCCATAGGTTTGACATCTATGTTAGGATTTCCTTTAAATGCCCTGATCCATTTTTCACTTACTGTACTGTAAATAAGTTGTAGAGATTACCATTAAGACAAAGATGTTTTTCAATTTGCTTTAAATGTGGAGAGAGGTTTTCAGGGCTACTCAGTTTTATTTTTATTCCCACCTCTAGAGATAATTCCTTTTTCTATCAAAGCATCGTTGTTTTTCCCGACGCTCACCCGCGGAGAAAGCACGACCTTTCAATCCATTAAAGAGAAACAACGTAGTATTGTTTCGGGTCTACCAACTTGGAAGTTTTAGCCTTAATATCTTGCTGATTCTGAACCGTGAAACTTGGAAAGTTGTATTTTCCCCAGTTTAGACTTAGAAACAATTCTGCGGGCTGTAGCAGTAGAAATGCGGCGGGCTTCCCTACAATTTATCGGGATTCCGATAGCTCGATGTTCAAACACACTAACTTCATCCCCAAGATTTATGGAGCCTGAACCCTCACTAAAAACAGCTCAAGAAAGTCATAATGGCGATCGATATTATGTTTTAATTTGCGTTTTGGATAAACAACCTTTTAATTCTGTTTGTTAGAGGGAAAGTTAGGCCTCGTTCAACCCGCTCGTTTTGTTTTCAACCTTTGATAACTTTTATTTTGCTGCTCGTCCTATATTGACTGCCTGGAACTCATTAATCTCAAAGTACTGCGGTTTGTTGAACTTTTGTGTCCATCAACAACTGGCGAGGATTATCGGACTTTTCCCAGGAAAAGTTGACGTTTTAAATTAATAAAAATTGTATTCCGGGTCAGATAACATGTTCTCCGGTAGTCTCCTTAATACTTCCTATATTCGAACCCAGTTGGTGGTGGGTTTTTATATACATATATACCATTTGTTAGTGTACACAGCGTTAAGCAGACCAGAACAAACCATTTTTTATTTTTTCCCAACTTCAAATTTACTTCAAACTTTTTTTAGTTGTAATGGAATATCAATTAATGGAACGCAATTTATAAGGACCGCGTTTAAAGCAGTGAGAAGCGATATAGAAGCAAATTCGTTATTTAACTCGGTTTGACTTTGATGTCGAAAATTGACAGCTTGGTCATCGCTTCATAAGGATCTTAATTCCCTGCGAACCCATTTAATAAAGGATTAAGAATGGCTCCTTCCTGCTTCAAGATTGCGTATAAATTACGACAGCAGACTGATTATGTTAGTGGGGAAAATCCAATTTTCTATATTATTACGAAATTATTCCGCGCGGTTTAAAGCTACAAAGGACTCTGCTTAAAGCAGGGAGCTTTAAAAACTGGTTAGGGTGTATGTGTTATTTGAAATATTTAACTATTCACTTCAGCATGTACAGGGTGTGTAATGAAAGCGTAGAAAAATATCCGAAAAATGCATGGAATATAATAAACCCTCTATACTGGTGTTCCTCGACTATGAGAAGGTGACTCCAGATACACAAATGTACTAAGATACATATATCGGCATGCAACCGCTTCTGTAACACTGCACATAAAAACAAGCACATTTAAGATCAAAGGGAGTACGATAGGGAAATGTACATATGTCCTAAATTATTTAGAACGCTCGTAGAGTATATGTTCAAAAAAGTAGATCGGGAACATTGCAGAATCAGTAAGGAAATGTTAAACCACCCGCGCTTTGCTGATGATCTCATCTTGATTCCAGATAGAATAGATGAAGCGAATACAATGGAGCTTAAAACAACCTCCAACGAACTTGGGCTTACCATCAATCTATCAAAAACAAAATATATGACAAATTTAGTACTTATCGATAATATTAACAAGTGCACTCGTATAAGCACTCGCATGGGCCGGTTACGGAAACCTAAACAAGATTTTTAAGTCAGATATTCCTATATGCTTAAAAAGATAAAAGTATAACCAATGTACACTGGCAGTTCTAACGTATAGAGCCACAACACTGACGCTAACTAAGAAGATTATTAAGAAAATCCGCGTAGCGCCGATAGCAATGGAACGATTAATGCTGGAGATCTTACTATGAGATAGAACATCTAACGCCACCATTAGATAACAAATACAAGCCACTGACGCGGTTAACATGACAACTATGTAAGCTGGAATGGAATTGGGCCGGGCATGTCTAAGACTAAGAGATGATAGATGGACAAGGCGTATAATTGAATGGAAACCCAAACAAGAAACAAGGGTTTAGGCAAACCACGAGCAAGATGAACCAATGATATTAAAAGAATCTCAACAAATTGGATCTAGGCCGCACAAGACCAGTAGATAAAGAAACTGAAGGTAAATCATGTCCAGCAGTGGATGATTTAGGCTAGGGAAGAAGTATGAAAGTATGCAAAAATTTTAACTTCTGGCATACGTGGTTCTCTGGAGCAATAATCGTTACATAAGTAATCGAACAAGTCAGATTTTGTACAGTTTAAAGTGACAGAACCCAAGACTGAAAAAAAACGTACCCTTTTTCATAAATTACATAAAAAATTGTATTCTTTTTCCTAATCATAGCACTGTTTAAGAGGGTTCCTAGAGTAAATTTTAAACAATGTAGGTTTAATTTTGTCTTGGGAAGAAGCTACCGGAAACGCAAATTAAGCTTCTGAAATTAGACTGTATCAAGAGCACACCTACTGGTATCGATTGCCTGCAAGAGTATATATAACTTCATAAAATAAAAACAACCAAGTGTTACTAGAAGAAAACCAAATAATGTTTATTGTAAAAGGCTTTTAAGTATTAGATATGTTGATATCATATGCTTCTGCATCAACTGTCATTTTCTCATGTTACAATCGAATATTTATGAATAACGGATAAAAATATAAGGTTGTATATATTTATTTGAGTGATTTGTCATTCAGCTCATTAAAAGTTATACTTTTCGTATAAATATGCAACAACCGCATAAGTTCACCTCTATGTTATTTAAAATTATTGCGGATTGTTGAATAGAAACACACTTGGATCGCGTAGACGCGATTTGATCATGCTGACAATTGCATGCAGTTATTGAAAGTGTTTATAGACGTATCAGTTTTCTATGCGGCTGCTAAGCAAAAACATTTCGGTCAGCATTGCCACTACAGCAGTTGATGCGCTACCAAGAAGAAGGCGGTACTTTTTTACAGCGCATAGTTGCCGGTGATGAATCTCGGAGCTATCATTGTGAACCGGAATCGAAGCGTCACAACATACAGATTCTCCGAAACCGAAAAAATTCCGATATCAAATTTCAGTGGGAATAGTAATGTTGGATTTTAAACAGCCTGGTATCAATGTCAATGTTGAACGATACATAGACACAACGTTTACGTGTCAGCATCAAGAATTAACGTCTAGGTAAGCTCACAAACGATGATACTTTTTTGCGTGATAATGCTTGCCCTAATGTAGCGCGAGGGATTCAAAATATGCTTATACTTATGTGCTGAGAAATGTTAGAACACCCGCCTTACAGTCCCGATTTATTCCCATACGACCTTCATGTCTCATTCCCATTAAAACAATCGCTAAAGGGACAGCGATTCATTTTGGACGCTGAAGTGCAGACTGCCGTTAGAGAGTGCTTTCGTCCACGCTCGCAAGAATTTTACCAGCAGGGAGTCTATAGATTTGTACACAGTGGGAGTCATGCCCTAATGTTAATGCAGTTTTTTTTAAATAGAGTTAATAATAATTTTGCTACAGCCCCAAATGTGTGTGTATTGAACAATCCTTATAATATTCCACAAAGCTTGTATATGGTAAGTTTTTTAAAGGTTCGAACATAGACTACGTTAATAATAACATAATTTGAACTTGTGGAAATATTGGAAGGCGTAATGTAAAGCTTTCCAATTGCATGCCGATATTGAAAGTGTTAACAGACGTATTAGTGAGGTGTCTGTCAAATTTCTATGCGAAGAAGGCGATACCTTTTTACATCGCATAGTTGCCGGTGATGAATCTCGGAGCTATCACTGTGAACCGGAATCGAAGCGTCACAACATACAGATTCACCGAAGCCGAAAAAATTCCGATATCAAATTTCAGTGGGAATAGTAATGCTGGATTTTAACCAGCCTGGTATCAACATCAATGTTAAACGATACGCAGACACAAGGTTTACGTGTCAGCATCAGGAATTAACGTCTCGGTAAGCTCACAAACGGTGTTATTTTCTTGCGTGATAGTACTTGCCCTAATGTAGCGCAAGTGATTCAAAAGATGCTTACGCTTATGTGCTGAGAAGTGTTAGAACACCCGCCTTAAAGTCCCGATTTATTCCCATACGACTTTCATGTCTTATTCCCATTAAAACAATCGCTAAAGGGATAGCGATTCATTTCGGCCGCTGAAATGCAGACTGCCGTTAGAGAATGGTTTAGTCCACGGTCGCAAGAATTTTACCAGCAGGGTATCTATAGATTAGTACACAGTGGGAGTCATACCTTACTGTTAATGGAGTTTTTTTTTTTTGAGAATAAAACTTTTGCTGCAGCTTCAAATGTGTTTGTATTGAACAATCCTCATAATATTCCACAAAGCTTGTATATGGTAAGTTCTTTAAAGGTTCGAACATAGAATACGTTAATAACAACATTATTTGAACTTGTGGAAATATTGGAAATCTTTACGTCACCATGAATATTTAAATCATGGTTATTGTATAAGTTTCAAAAATTCAAGTAGTCTAAAGAAACTCTGAATTGTGTATCTCTAAATTACTATAAGTTTTTACTAAAGATGTTCCTTATACATCTAAACTTCTAAACATACTAAAAAAATGTTTGAAAATGGCTTTTAAAGTTTCCGTTTTATAGTAAAGTTTAACAATTTTTCATCTGATCAATTATTGCTTCAGGTGCAACGAGAGAAGGATTTTGGAATATAAAGCTTTATAATATTGAATAATAATATTCAGCAGCTATGGTTTGGAAGTTATCAAAAAAAGCATTTGAAGGCATCCAACAATTTTTTTAACATTTAACATTATAACGCAATATTCTGGGTATTGAAAGAGAATTGATTGAAGTATTCTGATTGTTACTGCCTAAAAAAACTGAAATGTTAAAACAAAACTCTGTTTTTGTTTGCATTTTTAAAGTAAATTGCTGACTGTAGCAATATAAATATATTTTTTAATGGGAACAAAAATAAACAGTACATACACATCATGTAAACATCAATGGTTTATATCTAATTGCTTTATTTATTTAGCTGTGTACATATTTTTTGCTTTCATTTATTTAAACTGCTCAACAGTGATTTGTAGTTAAGAGTTATAAATACCAGCCAAAACCTGAATTTACTCGCTTCCTTCTTTATTAAACCTCCGTGCCATATTTCTCCATTCATATCAATTTTATTTTGCGTGCGTATATTTCCAAATAAAAACAAGCGTTATTTTACTTTATTTAATAACAATTTAATCGCTAACGTATTAAACTCAATAAAAGTGTTCTTTCATTTATGAACTTGAAAAAGATTTTAAAGATATGCTGATTTAGTTTTTATACAAAATTACTAACAGTTTGGTTTCAGTATATATGCTGTAACACACCTAGAAGATTTAATTTTTAAAAACATCGATAACAGATTGATTGATCTGTAAAAGCTATTTAATCAGAACACTTTGAGCCAAATCAGACAGAAGTATCTTATAATACAAATTATCTAAAAATACGCAACATTTAACAGGAGCTACCACTTAGGTTATCTATTAATCCTATAATCTAGTAATAATAATCATAATAATAATAATAATGGTGTGCCACAAGGGAGTTTATTTGGGCCAGTACCATAACACCCTAACACGTAAATGATTTATTAAACTTACAATCTTCCGGAACAATTCTCCTAACAACATTATCCGATATGTGCTGGTAAGCAGATGTAAACATAAATAGCCAGCATAGTAGTAGACTTGAAATTTATTGACTACAGTTGGAAAAATATATATTTAACACATGAATTAAATCTTATATTACATTATATAATGGGACGACCGTAGGCGCATCAGACTTCTAGGCTGAAGATCTGCGGTTCAACTCCCAGTACCGGAACATCGGATTTTTAACGTCCCTTCTGTTTTCGCAAGGTCATGGAAAACCAGAGAAGTATTCTGTCTAGTAAGTATTCTCTGGAGTGGAAGTGTTGACAGTTTACGCGGTTCGAAGACCACGTTAAACTGTAGGTCCTCGATGTCCGTAGTACATTATAACGCGAAACGCAGACTTACGCGAGAAGATCGCTACGTCTCGTAAGAGACAATTAATTCAAAGAAGAAGATTTCGTTACAATTTAGAAAAATTACATCTGAAAAATGAATTTCCAAAAGGTTTTAACTCCATTGATTTTTATTTTTGATACAAAATATCGCAAAGATTGATTACGGAACATTTTCGTTAATTCCGAAATAATCAGTAGATACATCATAGTTAGGGATTCGAAAATATACACTAAAAAAAATTAGTTTTCATTGCCCTGTTGTGAATGGAAACCAAATTCAAAAATATATACATTTCTAGCTGTTAAAATTTCTAATATTTTACACAAAACTGCGAAGAAAGTAATTTTTAACAAATATATTAAAAAACAGCCTTATTATTGTTTTTAAGATTACCAAAGCCAAGATATCTGCGAATGGAGTGCTTTTATTATAACTTCGTTTATATTAATTATTCATTCAATTATTGAGATTGTTTAGAAATGCTATTTATGAAAATAAAATTGCTTATGTATATCTTATTTTCCAGACACATCCTTTTGTGAAAATTCAGGCCGAAGTAGGTACTTTTGTATTTTATGCATTATTCATTATATCGTTATATTAATTGTGTAAACACTATTTATTAATTCAAGTCTCAAATGCGAATATTCATCATGATTACGGTAATAATTAAAATATTCATTTATGCATTTTCTATTTCCTGCTACAATGGTTTAACGTGATAGGTGGGTCAGTAGGCTACGCACCATGCATTGTTTGGTAACTTTTTAGTTAAAATTCCTTTTAGTCCACGCACCACAACAATTAAATTGCTGTCGCATACCCTACTGCGCTCAATGATTTTCAATTTAATTTGAAATAGAAATTAAATTATTATTCGAAATAATTTCAAAACTATTATAGTTGTACGAAATATGTTCGAATACTCCTTATTAAATCTATAATGTAAGACATCACCACGCTAATTCTACTTAATACTTATCTAGAGGAATGTGGTAATCACTACTGATGATCATTGTTATATTTGTTACGGACCTACATGCTACACGTTAATAGCAGCTTGATTAAACTTGGTTTCCTTCAATATTTCCCTTAAGCAGACGAAACTGATTGAAAATTGAGTAAGAGGAAATTGTACCGCTTCTTTTAACTGTAAATAAAGATACGGATATGAAACCCTACGTAATAAGAGTTCCTTTAGATATTGCCGAAATAATAATAGACAGATAATGTGTGTTCCTGATGGTAGAACACAACAAAGTGCATAATTACACTGAAGGAAATCTGTAAACGATTGGAACTATCGTTGAAAATTACCATATATCCTAAATTTTGAGCCCTCAGATTAGCATTTACTTTTTACTTCTGGAATAACTTCCGTCGTAACTATTTTAAAACTAAAGGACAGGTCAACCAAAGGGTTTCAAAAATGGACAAAGGAAACGGATATTGAATTTTATTTTACGGATATTTCGATAATTAGATCTGTTGGTATTTTTTGCTATTTAGTATACAGTGTGATCATTTTATCTTGTAAGAAGTAGGTAGGCTACACCTCACACATGTGCATCAAATGCATAGCTAACTTTTCTTTTTAGTTATAATTTTTTTGTCATTAAGAATCTTTGGATACGCAAAAGTCTCCGTAGAAAGTTGTTAATTTGTATAGATTCTTGTGATAATAACAATCAGTTTCTATGTATTCTAATAGCGAGAGAACTGATATGCTGTTGATTTTGGGAGAATGTAGAGGAGTGGCGACCTTAGTAGTACGACCATATGCACAAGAATACCCAAATAGACCCCTTGGATAACATAATGTCTTTAGGCGTTTAGAAAGAAATTTGCAGCAATATGGACAGTTTTCCAAGCCAAAGATGATACAACGACATGTCACTACTGTAGAAGTTGAAGCGCCAGTCATCGAACAAGTAACTAGCAATCCCCATATAAGCCAACGAGCAGTTGCAAGAACTGTAGGCTTTATCCAAAGTTGAGTATTTAACGTTTTAAAAGCAAACCGGTTTCATCCTTCTCACGTCTCATTAGTGCAACACCTTACTGAAGATGATCTACTGTTTTCAAGAAATATTCCATTTTCTGGAGAAGCGGGGTGTAAGTGTGTAAATAGACACAATTGCCATTTCTATTTACAAGATAATCCACATTAGATTCGGGAAGCACACTTTTAAAGAATTTGTAGTGTAAATGTGGGGTGTGGTTGGTCCCCAATTCTTTGAGGGTAGTTTAAAACGGGGAAACGTATATACAATTTTTAGAAGACATTTCTCTTTATGTTAGACAGCGTATGTGGTTTCACAATGACGGAGCACCTGCCAACTTCCATGGAATTGTAAGAAACTACCAAGATAAACTTTCCATAACAGATTAATTATTGCTAGAGGTTCAATTAATCTTTGACCTCGACATAGTCCGGACTTGACTCCATTAGATTTATTTTTGTGGGTTAAAGTAAAAAACGACATCTACGAAACTACCGAAGAAATTCAGGAAGATTTACGTGAAAGAATTATTGAACCATGTAGGTCAATCACACCACACATGCTAACTCTTCTTCTTCTTCTTTATCTTTTCCCTTTTGTACTATTACAGTGTAGGGTTTTAACTAGAGTCCTCTCCCCATTTCTTTAACTTTCTTCTGTTCCTGGCCATGTTGTTTACATCCGTGATTGTTTCTCCCCGTTTCTGCAATAAGTCTATCGTGTAGTCTTGCCATTGTACCTTTGGTCTGCCTTTATTCTTTTTGATATTATCCCCGTTTCCGTTACTCTTCTGGGTGTCCTACCTTCTGTCATTCTTTTTAGGTGACCGTACCATCGAAGTTATTTATTCGCTATTTCATTTAATAGTGGGAGAAGCTTTAATCAATCACTGATACTCTTGTTCCTCACTCTGTCCCTGCTTCTTTTTCCTGTTACTTTTCTTAAAAATCTCATTTCAGCTTTCGTTATTTTGGATTCATGTTTATGTAGCATAACCCATGTTTCGGCGCTGTATGTTAAGATTGGGTATTGGGGATTGAGTAGGCTGGAACATATCACAAACGAAGAGATTATAAGAAGAATGGAAATAGAAATAACAGTAATAGAAGAGATAGAGAGGAAGAGATTAATTTGGTATGGACATATGAGACGTATGCAACCCCACAGGGGCCACAGAAGATATGGGAATGGATCCACCGGAGAGAAGAAAAAGAGGTCGCCCACCTAGAACGTGGAAAGATGATGTAAGGGAGGCAATGCAGAAGCGAGAATTAGCAGAGGACCTATGGGAAGATAGGGACCTATGGCATATAGGATGCGAGATACGGCCCGTCTAGGCTATACGAACTCGATATATATATATATATGGTTTTGTACATCCTTGTTTTGGTGTTATTTCTTAGCTCTTTTTTCGCTATTATTGTATTATTGATTTGATAGTAAACGTTATTCGTTTTTGTATTATATTCTGTATTTCTCTGTCTCTCATACCATTGTTTGTGAAAATGGTTATAACTACTCATAGTTGTTCGCTTCTTCTATTATTTTTCCTTTAATTTGAATATTCTCAATTTCTTCTCTATCTTCTTCTGTCTCATTACCTTGTATAATTCTACTTTTTCTACATTTACTTGCATTCGTTTTTCCTCTAATCAAGTTGTCCAAATCTTGATTTTCCTTTTCATTTCTGCTTGAGTCAGAGAAGTGAACATTATATCTTCTGTATATACTAGATCGAAAGTTTTAATCAGCGTTAAATTTCGATGTCCTATTGTTGACGGTCTTGTTTTTGTTTTAGTTTTCTTTAGTATTTGGTCCATGAGGATTATAAACAGGAGTTGGCTGAGGTTGTCCACCCGTTCCATGCCCTTCGCCATTTTAAAAATTTCTGATTTTTCTCCATTTAATCTTACTGCCCCTTTCACTTCTGGGTATATGCTCTTTATTATCCTCTGTTTTAGGGTGTTGTTTCAATTGCTTTTAGTGTTTTCCATATTTCTTGTTTGAGCACTGTATCAAAGGCTGCGGTTAAGTCTAAAAACGTATCGGTTTTTCAGTTAGTGTTTTCAGCATATAAATATAATCTTGCATCTGTCTTCCAGGCCGGAAAGCTGCCTGTTCTTCCTCCAATTTGTCTTCTACTCCTCCTCTTAGTCTCTTTTCTATTATTTTGGTATATACCTTATAGGTTACTAGTAACACGCTAAGTTGTGTTAGAAATTCTCTTCTGCGGCGGATTAACTTATGTGAACAGCAAAGTGGACGGCAGTTTGAACATTTATTACGTCATTAATTAGTGTTTTTTTCTGTGTTTTTAATTGATTTATTTTTCTTATTGATTTTATTGTTACATCAAGATACCTATGAGATGCAAACAGCTGTAATGTGTGCAGCCCACCACCCTTTATTAATATGCGTAACAGCGGAATATTTACGTAAATGCATATTGTTTTAAAGTATTATTTCCATTTAGAATTTCGCCGAATAGATCATTTTGGTTACAGGAGCTGGTAGTGACTGCATTCCAATAATGCAAACGTAAACATAATGTTTTAATGGGATACAAAACCAATGTACTGATGTTTGAAAGGGATAATTTAGAAAATCTTATTGTCATTCAAATATTGAATTTCGCAAAGATTATAACGAGCTTTTCAAATTGGGATTGACTGTGAGTGCTAGAAGGAATGTGGTAGCTGTCATGTTTCGTATCGGCCGTAGTGCCTATTTATTGCTTCGAATGAAACGCAAGCAAAGTGAACTTAACCTCAAAGCGTATCTCGTCGCAATAAAACGTATGTTAAAAAGTAACCCAGAAAAGACATTTATAACAACAACCAGATTAACAGATTTTGATAGGAGAATAAATTAGTTTAATTTGACATCGTTTAAATTGGCATTCGTTTATAGTTCAATTTCCGACATGCAAAAAATTTTCATAGCCCTTTGAAAGACTTTTTAATCAAATGTTATTTTATATACTGAGTATTTTAACTGCAAGAGATTTGGCATCCTGCTTAAATTACGAATCAATACCATTTTTACAAAGCACTGGTAGCAATATTTTCTATACTACACTAAATTATTAAAAAGTATTTAACACATGGTTTCTGGTCAATTGGAAAATCGCTTAAAAACAACCCCAAAGAAGTCAATAAACCACGTCGAGCGATTATGACATTCATATTATGGCACACTGTTTCTCCCCGAAAGTGCAACACTAAAGCCAGAAACTACCCTTTAAGCGATATTTAAACATCTCGGCGACGCTCTCGAACCCGCTCATAAAATTGTCAACAGATAAAAAGTGATTGCTGAGCGCCGGCGGCTTAGTGGAACCTTCAAGATGTTTTCTTCGCTTAGCGGTCCCGTTACTCTCAGCCATTTTCAAATTGGCAACACTTTATATTCTTGTTATAGCTAATTTTCTTTCGGTTTATGTTTATTTATAGGTTAATTTTGGAAAAGGTTTTCGACCCGCTTTTGTTTCTATTTTTAACGAGCATACCGTATAGCGCCTAACTTTACCTATCTTTACGTCAAGCATCTGCAAGAATTCCAATACGGCTTGAAATTTCACCTGCTCTTAACGATTTCGAATGTAATGCCCTACCACTTTGATTATTCAATGGGATAGGGAATCATCTCTATCCAGCTCGGATTCCGAATTCAAATTATAACTAGAAGGGGCAGGGTCGACATTAAGACGCGCCTGTGAAAATAATCACTCCCCAAGGCGTAATTAACCCTTTCAATCGATAAATCCTTAAGGTGAAATTCTAGCTAGGCTGAAAAATATGCGGTGTAAGGAAAAAGACGTCGAAGATCCTTGTGGGATAGAAGAGCCAAAAGTTAAATGGAGCTGAAAGAATAAACATTCTTAACCCTTCTGCTGAAGGATAGGGATTTAGAAGAAGCACTTTTCTTTTATGTATTTCTAGCCTTAAAGAAAAATATAAATCAGGGATAGAAAACTGAAAGTGCCGGGTGTGCTGTAAAAATCATTGAAAATAAAATAATCCTCAGAATTGCGAAAATAGATATTAACTGTCGGAGTAATACTCGTAGAGTTGGGTTGCAAAACCTTTTTAAAAACAAAATCATTCCCTAACATTTACATCTTCTCCGTTTCAAATTCGTGTAAAGGCGTAAAACAAAGTAGAAGCCACAATGAGCAGAAGAATTTTAATGAAAATGTTTGTAATCGCCATTCCATCTCTATTCCTTAATCCGTGCCAGTGGAATTCACAACCTATTACAATTCTAACTTATCCTACTATATAAAATACTGAAAAAGCAAATAGAAAAAGCACTTCTTATTATTTATATATGAATAGATTGTTTCCCAATTCCGACACCCGAATGGGTTAAAGGACGGGGCGAAAGATCAAGAAGATTGTAAGTAGGAGGTAGACTATAAGCATAAGTAAATATGACGTCCACAAGTAATAACAAAACATTTCATCTCTACTTCCCTTAACAAGTATCAGTTGGTGTAATTTTCAACCTATTATGTTTGTGATTTACACAACTATGTCAAATAGTGCAGGGGCGTGTAAGGAGAGTTTCTACTCATTTTTGTTGTATAGATTGAAAGCCAGAGGTAGGTTGTAAGTAGGAGCAATCAGTTAATCATATTACCATTTCCCTTTACTTCTCTTGATCAAGATCAGTTATCTCTATTCTTGAATAAAAGTGGCTGCAAAGGTGATAAAGCTGTACCTCATTATTTATGTGTTAATAGGTTGTAAGTAGGAGGTAGACTGTAAGCAGAAGAAAAGTTTCCTTCACAATCAGTAATTAAATATTTCCTATTTACTTCGCTGGATCAGCTTCAATTATTGGAATTTATAACCTATCCCGTCCATGATTTCCATTCTTGCATAAAACAGCGGTTGAGAAGGTGATAAAGCTGTACCTTATTATTTATGTGTTAATAGGTTGTAAGTAGGAGGTAGACTGTAAGCAGAAGAAAAGTTTCCTTCACAATCAGTAATTAAATATTTCCTATTTACTTCGCTGAATCAACTTCAATTATTGGAATTTATAACCTATCCCGTCCATGATTTCCATTCTTGCATAAAACAGTGGTTGAGATAGTGATAAAGCTGTACCTTATTATTTATGTGTTAATAGGCTGTAAGTAGGAGGTAGACTGTAAGCAGAAGAAAAGTTTCCTCCACAATCAGTAATTAAATATTTCCTATTTACTTCTCTGGATCAGCATCAATTATTGGAATTTATAACCTATCCCGTCCATGATTTCTATTCTTGCATAAAACAGTGGTTGAGATAGTGATAAAGCTGTACCTTATTATTTATGTGTTAAT
>JABXWE010104854.1:0-12537 GCA_014611495.1 Limonius californicus | reverse complement strand
ATAGAGACGTTTTGGCGCAAACATACATTAAACTGGGAAATAGCAATGTTTACTAAAACAATGCGAGTGTTTTATTTTGCTTTAGTTACAAACTAGACTTTGGCAAAACATTGAATACTTTTAAGAGAAAAGGCGTATTGATATTTAATACATGTTTAACCTTAAAAATGGTGTTTCTTAATAGATTGTAACACATATATACGAGGCATGTTTTTAAAGTAAGTACCGTTTTTAAATTACACCGCCGCAGCGCTGCAGTTGCCGTTTAGCGCATGCGCGTAGTGTAGCTACATCAGTTGGGAAGCCACAGACGCCATTACGACGCCATTTGATCGAGTCTTCGTTTGTTTACGTGATTTTAAAATGCCGCCGACTATCGAGAATCCCGCCGACTGTGAAGTGCGTGCTGTGATTCGTTTTCTCTGTGCTAAAGGCTTAAAAGCAATTGACATTCATCGTCAAATCAGTGAAGTTTATGGTGAAAACATTATGAGTGAAGGAATGGTGCGGAAATGGGTTAGGGCCTTCAAAGATGGCAAGAGCTCATCACTTCATTTGGTTGGGAGCAATTGGACCATCCTCCATACAGTCCCGATCTAGCGCCTAGCGACTACCATTTGTTTCTGCACTTGAAGACGCATTTGGCGGGGAAGCGTCATTCCAATGATGAAGAAGTAAAAACGTATGTGCAGCAGTGGTTGTCCAGTCTGGCGGCAAGCTTCTTTGACGACGGCATACAAAAGCTGGTCCCAAGATACGACAAGTGCCTTAATAATAATGGAAATTATGTAGAGAAGTAGAGGAAAGAATGCTCTTTCAGGTAAATAAAGTTTTGTTTGAAAAATTTACTTGTTGATTTTTTTATATCAAAACGGTACTTACTTTAAAAACATGCCTCGTACTAGAAGTGAATTTGTTTAGGCGGGTACAAAGTTCAGGGTTGCGTATGGCTCAAGTGCAACGCTTGCCATTACCATTGAATATTCAATGCTGTTACTAAGTAGCTTACCCCTGCTGCTTCTGTTATTATATCTGTGTGTCATATGTACCTGTCTCGCTCAGATGCATTACCCGTACTTACGGCTAATTTCGTCATGACGTAAAGGCAATGGCTAGACCTACGTTTCTTAAAAGATACGAAATTCTTACTCAAGATAGAAAGTAAACCAGCGCCAACGTACGTGTATTTTCAAATGGTACACCCGGCTAAACAAATTCACTTCTAGTATAGTTAAAAATTCTAATAAAGCTATGCCTTAAGGGGGATAAGGACAGGGGGTAGGCAACCCACCGTATTAAGTAAAATTACCATTAGAAATAAAATACTTTTGTCCAAAACTACCTTCGCAAAAATTAGTTTGTAGTTATGCTTGATATTTTATTGTAATACCTCGTGGTAGAGCAAGACACGTACGGATTTATTTAAAAAAAAAGTGTCCCGTATGACCTTTACCAGGCAATTTGTTTATTTTCATTAACTGAAATATAAACGTTAATTTAAAAAAAAAAATAAAAAACTAAATCCGTACGTATTCCTTACATAAATAGATTCAGAAAATATATTCAGAATTTTTTCAAAGTAATGCATTTTTGCGTAATATTGGTCAAAGTGATATTTAATAAAGGCCATTCGGTCGTAATCGTAACCACGTTGGGAAAAATACATGTAGGTAGGCAACTTGCATAACACCAATACGCACAAGGATTTCCTAACGGCCATATTTCCGGTAGACCTCTTGGCGGGCGGTCCATAATTCTCTATAAACCGAACTGACTGTTCGACCACCAGTTTCTATCCTAGGGATTAGCGCAGGTAGCGGTACAGGAAAATAGAAAATTAGATAATAAAATCATAACAGGTTAACATGTTTTTATTATACAATTAGTCAATAATAACAAAAATAATTTAGATACTAATTAGTAAGCAAATAATTATAACAAATAGGTTTAACCAATAAGTATCTGGATTCTTATCGTTTTCATCTATTGTTTTTAGTAAAAAATTAGTAAAAAATTTTGGATATAGTCGAGACCACTTTGGGAAGGCAGTTTTGCAAGGTACTTGGCATTTAAAACTTCACTTGCGTTAAGAAATGTTCCCGTGCGTTGAAAGAAGACAACCGCTTTTACGCTGGTCTTAGCAAAGAATTTATACACGTCAGCTCCAAGCAGGCAAGATACAAAACGAAAAGCGGATTATCTTTTGTTACGTACATTGCTTTAAGATTGGGTAGAAATAAAACAGAGTTCCTCAAACTTTATAAAGCCACACCTACCTCATAGGCATTTTGATGTTTGTTTTAATTAATTTAATTATACATATTGTAGTACTAAAATTAGTTTTAATACGAAACGCATTAATTCCAGATTATAACAATTCCAAAGAAAAATTCTAGTAACAGATTATAGTTTTTATATTAAAAAACCAGAATTTAAATTTCAGAATTATACGAAAAACACAGTTTTTAATTTTTTGTAACTGAATCCATAAATTCCTTTAATTTTACATACATTAGTTAATTGCACACTCACACGAATTAATACATGTATAAAGTATAAAAAAAATTTATAAGTATAATGAAATATATAACATTGCACAAAATCATAATTTTCCGTCGTCACTATCACTTTCCATTTTTCGAAAAGTTCGCTATTCATGTTATCATGATAATCAGAGTTTTTTGATGTAGAGGCAAAAACTAAGCTGGCTTCTTGTATAAAGCCATTATTTGACCCTGCATGTAAAACAATGAATCTTTTTCCACCTGATCCACTAGGTTTTCTTACACTTTTAACATTTTCATCCTGCCAGCTTGTACGATTTTCCCCTTTGGAAAAAATCCACGTTTCATCCAAGAACACTAATTGTCTTTTTATACCCACAGCATTTTGTTTATATTTTTTTAATAGCTCCACTCGCTGCTGCACAATTCTGGTTTGCTCACATAAATACCTACGATTACAGTCTTTCTTGTATTTAAAACCGATAGTTTTTAAAAGTTTGGACAAGGTCGCTCTACTTCCGATATGCGCAATTTCTTTTTGTTTTAATTCATCCATCAAGGTATGCAATGTCACTGGTTTTTTCTGGCGATACATATCGTATATATCATCCCGGGCAGCCATCTTCTGTCCTTCTGGTAAATCTTCCGTTTTTGGTTTTGAACGTTTAATACATTTACCAACGGTTGGAAGATTTTCCTTATCTTTTTTGGCAATTCGATCAACTGTACGTAGTCCTATACCTAGCGATTCGGCAACTCGTTCTCTCACGGCACTTAGCGGCAGCAAAGTTTCCCCTTTTTGCATTTCTGCTTTAAAGTAACTCAACAGTTTTAACACTAAGTTTTGCGATTGAGAATTCAAAACAAAACGTTTTTTATCAACACACGCCATAGCAGTAAAACTCACTTGAGGTAGATTCAAAAATTCGTGCTCTTTGGTGACGCTTTACAAATGAACTGATAATGGTGTTTAAAATTGACGTCCTTATATATTTGAACATGTTTAAAACTATTTAATGTTAATGCATTACATTCAACAAAACTAATTATCTACCTACTATTAACGACTTTAGATGTTAAATGACTATAGAAAGTAATTGGTTAATAATTGATATTTAATACCATCGTAAACTTCAAATTTCTTTGTATCTATGTCCTAATTTAGTTAGAAATGCTTGTCATAAGGTCGCCCAATGCAATTGAATATTTTAAATAATTAGAACGTACAGCGCCGCTTCAGTTATTAACTTGTTGAGAACTGCAGGTTTCCGTTTGGATAGATTTTAACTTACACCGTACGAAAATGCCTACGGCAAGAACTGCCTTCCCAAAGTGGTCTCGACTATAATTGATATTTCTAATTTTTAAAATAAAGTTCTATTTGAAAATTGAGCAAAACATTCGTAAATTTAAATGTTCGAGTGGGTCGCGTAAAAGGCCGCGCTAAATCGAGAATGAACAGATTCACAGGCATTCTGTTCTGTTTTGTGTGGAAAACAACAACCCCAGCCCAAGTTCTTGGAGAAATAAAGCCGTATGATCGAAATAATTTTTATTTAAATATTATAAAAGCTAGAATTTTGAATTTGAATTTTTTAAACATACTCTGCTACACATGAAATCTGCAGCCGGCAATTGTGGCATTTGACCATACCAATTGACAACCGTTGTGAATCGCCAATAAAAAGTCAATAACAATTTGACTTGGTTAAAATTTAATTCCTAACTGATTACTTTTTTCTACTAGTTATTATTGTAAAAACATTAATATGTGTTTCAGTGTTCTTGGGATACGCCGTATGAACTGTACCGATCAGGTCAAATAAATATCTCTAATTTCTTGTTGACGGCACCTCCTCGAATTTACTATAGGTCTGGTAGTAAGCGACGTATAACAAAATTGCAGAATCTCTTCTCTATATATGTTACGAGAGCTTGCATCACTTTGTAAATATTAAAAAAAAAAGGTGTTTAAACATTACTGATGCACAACAAAAATAAGGAAAATGATTACAGTATTTGGAAATACAGGAATATTCTGAACTGAAATTTATAATTGTGGAAAAAACTGAAACTGGCTCATTAAAACGTTCAGCTACAATTTAAATTTCGTTCCAACCAATTCAGAGTTTTTTAAACTATCTATTCTGTATAATATCATGTGGTCGTTTTAAGTAACCAGTGCAGACTGTGAGCGTGTTTTAAATTAAGAATACTATCAGAATAAAGAATCCAAATAAATTGCAAATAGATAATTTCGCTGATCTGAGAATTAAATTACTGGCATATCAATAAATAAAAATGAAGTTATCAAAGTATGGACTTGTATGACAGACATAAGAGAAAAATTCTGCATCTACAGGGCGCAGCTGTAAAAAAGATTAGACGGAACTGTTTGTCGCATATTAAAAATGCCTCGACGATTGGCAATTAGAAAATTCCTGTCGAATTTAACGCTGTAATGCTACTACAAAGTGATTTTTTAAATAGTCAATTGCAGTAGCCTAGGGATTGCCCCGTCTATATTAAGCTTTAGAATCTGACAATATGAAAATTGTAACAGCATAGCAAGGGGGTGGACATTTCGAACACTTGCTGTGAAAGAAATCTTGACGAAAAACCTGTAATTTACTTACCTTAATAAATTACAAATCAGTTGCAACTAAATACTTGTTCATTTTCACATTTTGTTGGGCCAAAATTTTTAACTACCTGAACTGTCACACAGTTTGACATACAGGTAAATGTCATTCAAAGCTCATTACAGCTGACTGCAGACGGAATAGCTTTTTTTCTAGGCTTGCTGCAATTGACTTTTTAAAAAATCACTTTGTACAAGTAAAAACCGTGAAAAAAAGTGTCGTAGCTGCCGGTCATTATTTCACTCTGGCGTTATGCAACTACATGCACCAAATCGTAAGAGTGCACTGAAAACAATTGAAGTTGTCTCGCGATCTTCGTTTTAGAAACGTCAAATTTAATTAGATTTGTGTTTTGACGTTTAAGTACGTTTGTACACAAGGTTTGTAAATTAACTCTGAAATTTATTTAAATATGGTAATTGACGAAGATTCTGAACACGAAATATGCACACCCGAAGATATTATCGAAAAAGCAAATGTGGCAACGCAAAACTTGTTGCTGAGAAATTAAAGGAAATTTATTAAAACACGTTTATGGAATGGCGCATTCAAAATTCAGTTCACAGTTTTACAGAAAGGATATTATTGGCATATTTTGAGAAAAAATCGAACAATTATGGTCCACTTATTCAAAGTTGAAAACAACATTAATGATTAATAATAATGTGAGTTATACAGTGCTTCCCGAAAGTAACCGATAAATTATATAAAATTGTTGAGAAAAATATTTCATAACAATGCTCGGACACGTTGATTTTTATTTTTAATTTATCATTTAGAGATGTAATTTTCAAACCCCCACCCCTCACCCCTAAGCGCTATCAACATCAATTTTAAAAATTCAAATAGCAAAGTACCCCTTCTGATACCTCATCTGATAGCTTTCTTTATGTTGAATGCAATAAGAAAAAAGTTTTTCTAAATCGGTTAATAAATTACGGAGATATTTACCAAAATGTATTCAAATGAAAGTGCCAATATTCGAGCAGGCGTTGGCACGCCTCTAGCAATTAATGGTAAAAATAATTGAAGTTTATCGTTCTCAGTACGTTCTGCAAACATTGCGATAGGTTTTAAAAAATTAAGAAATACAACATCAAAATTAAAAAAAATGCCCCCTGCATTTAAAGTACCCCTTACTTTGCTATTTAAATTTTTAAAGTTGAAGTTGCTAGCGCTTAGGGGTTGAGAGGTGAATCTAGCTCAGGCATGATTTTTGTCTTTAAATTTGATCACTTGATATTTAATTATGGGTCCATCGGCATATGAGGAATTATAAATTTATGTACGCCTTATTACGGAATGCAAAATTTTCCAACACTATTTTTCCGTTATAATTAATAAGCATGCACGAGTTGAAAAATAGTTTACGTTGTATACAGACAAAATTTGGCATAGAAAATACACCAGACTAAAGATTCTAGTTCCACTGTTTAGTCATAAATATATTTACTCGTTATCCCAGATATAAAAATAGGCAGGTAGAATTCCCCAGGCGACAACTATAGATAAAGAGATAAAAGGGTCATAAGCTGTTGTCGTCATCGTGAATTCTGTTTTAGAACATAAGAATTGTAATGGGGTAGGTGTTACGAGTTGCCTATATTAATTTCTAAAAGGCGCAAACAAGAAATCCGTCAGCTCTCCTAAGGTATGGTGAACAACTGCAAGAAAAATTTTGTGCAGTAGTCGAATATATACCATCCACATAGTACCTATGACGCAGTTAAGTTTGGCCGATAAGTTAAGTAATTTTAATCTCTAATTAGGGTCGAAAAGCAGGTAGGTAGTCTATTCAGGCTTGATCGCCCAGATCCTTTAACAAAAGGATTTAAAAGTTTACAAGTGTTTACATAGATTAGTCGCTACACACAATGGAACCGATTGCGGTTATGTCCTAAAAATTCTTAAATCCTAAATATACAGGGTTTAACAATTAGTATTACAGATAGAAGCTCATAAAATTACTTGGAACAGAAAATCTACAGTTTGTTTGCAGGGACGGCTTGTTATCAGGCATTTAAAAATATTTTGCATTTGTGTTTGAATCTCGGTACGGTTAACTTGCAAAAATACAGGATGTCTGCAATTTGGAGCCCATTTGAAAATGATCAAGATAATCGTGCAATCGATATGGATTTAGAGGTTGTAGATATGGATATCGCCAACAGTAGCGATAACGGGGGTGTTAGTAGTGATGACAGAAAAATAAGTGATTGTGAATGTATTCCTTCAAGAGAAAAATTAATCGCACGAACTAAAACAGTTGTGCTCAATGTTTATAAAAGACTACTTAAAGAAAACTCTACTCGAAAGGGATTAATTAAAAAACTTCCGAATATACTGGGGTATGTATTACAACAAGGGATAGAAACAATATTTGTTTATACAAAAATAAATTACTTAATAAATACCATGCTCTATTTACATACAGGTATCATACGATCGGATAAAAAGGTTATTACAGAAGAAAACTTTACATAACGAAGAAAGAATACCCGAGAAGTTTTCGAAAATTGATAACTGCACCAAAGAATTAATTTCGCGGAAGATGTATCAAATGTATTCAGTAATATGGGTAATATAGTGCCAACCGTAGACTCGTTACTCCAAAAACTGAGGGATGATTCCGTTGAATTTTCTTATGGGAGGACAAATCTCTTCATGATACTAAAATCAATGGGTTTTACCTTTAAAACATTAAATAAGCGGCAAGCTATAATGGAAAGGCCTCGATTAATCGAATTAAGAAAGAAATACATAGAAAAATTAGGAAATATCGATCAGAAGGTCGCAAAATAGTGTGTTTAGACGAAACCTGGTTCGATACGCACGATATTATAAGGCAAAGGCTTTGTGGATGCTTCTGGGAAATGTTTTTTAATTACACCACCTAATCGCGGCCAACGAATAAGCATTCTTCATGCAGGTTCATACGATGGTTGGATACCAGAATGCCTATTATTATCTGCAAAAAATATTAAACTCTGCAATGCCGATTATCACCAAGACAAGACGGCACAATTATTTGAAGACTGGTTTCAGAATACTCTGCTTCCGCATCTTGAACCGAATAGTGCAATAGTTATGGACAATGCCAGTTATCATTCGCAACAATTAGTTAAAATGCCAAATACAACTTCAAAAAAAAGTGAAATAATTATTTTTCTACGGCGGAATTACGTGCCAATTCCAGAAAATTTCACCAAACAAAAACTACTGGATATAGTAAAAACTATTAACTTCGACAAAATGTATGTGATAGACGAGTACGCTAAAAAATGTGGGCATGAAATTGTACAACTACCTCCATATTATTGCATATTAAATCCGATTGAATTGTTATGGTCTGCCTTAAAAAACAAAATTAAAAGAGAAAATACCTCACCTAATTTAAGTGCTTCCGTAGTAAACTTAGTACGCGAGTGTGTGAAGGAAATCGACAGTAATATGTGGAAAAACTCTGAAAGGCACGTTATAAACATTGAAAATAGTTTTTCTACTAATTGTACAGTTAATAGAATAGTAATTAATTTAGGTAACGATTCGTCGCATAGTGACACTCCTTTTTAAGTGTATTGATATAGGCTGTGTACGTAATTAACGTTATTTGGACCCGTTATTATGACAAGTAGTGCGACATTTGTGATATACATATACATAAACTAATAAAAAAGTACGGCTCTCCTAGAGCCTCAACTAATATCTTTAATTTGGTTGTTTTATTTATTAACTAATCAAAATAAGTAATATGTTGACCGAGGTAAAATTTATCAGCATTATAATACAATTTGAAGTTCGAAGAATAGAGGCCGGAATTTCCACTGGGTATGCCCTACGAATTTTACCTGAATAATGGTATTTTCTTCTAATGTCCAACAATAAGGGTTGCCATTGTGTGTAGTGGCTAATCCAGGTAAACACTTGTAAACTGTTAATTCTTTTGTTAAAGGATCTGGGCGATCAAGCCTGAATAGACTATATCTACCGGGCAGAAAATTTCTAGCAGGCCGAGTTTACCTGTGGGATTAGTACATGTTCTGTTAAGGGTGTAGGAGCCACAGAAATTACCCTACTAAAAATCGATTTATTTATCCACATTTCATAGATGGAAAAATCAGTGGTAATGGAAAATATTCAGTTTTTCAATTATTAACGAAAATTTAATTAAAAAATAATGTATGACTTCAAACAGAGAAAATAGGTTTATTTGTGATTTTGTCGTTATTTATAACTTTTTTAAATATCTGTTTAAACATACATAAACTTCAGTATGGTGGGCAGGACCTAACATATTAGAATTGTTTATATTGTTTTTCCTTATTTTGTAATTAATTTTTAAAGATCGGTCTAACAATTTTTGCAAATAAAAGTCGTTGTATCTTCAACATTTTTACTTCTTTAAACCTCAAACTTCGTCATCTCCAGCAGTGGATATTTCCAATCACAACTCCTTTGAATAAATTGTGATTACTTAAATAATAACTATAAAATCACAAATATAAATCATTAATTTTTCAACACTAAATTCCGAGAGAAGGGTAGGTATAGCTAAGAAAAGGACAAACGAAGCGTTTTACCGTAATATTCAGGTACACCACTGGGGATTAAGATAATGACCTTCGTACAATCTTTGCTTCTTGTTACACTCGTTTATGAGCTGAAATATAGCAAAATAAACTAGAAATGCACTTTGCATCTCATTTTCATTTATTTTTTACAAAAACTGCGATTTCAAATGCAAGTAGAAAAATATGAAGATGATGCGCTACTTGCTTTTTCTTTCAGATTTTGCCGTGAAAGGCGACGTTTTAAAATTGTTTATGTGATTTATGTAAATGGAAACTTGATTTAAAAAAAAACGCACAATTATTATTATCAAATTCAGGAGCATATTGCAAATAGGTTGTACTGCGATCTTATTTTATACACAGATGTAGATATACAAATTATTTGAATAGGCAAAGATACAGTATTTTGGTCAGAATCTATGATTCCAAAATTAAAAGTTTTTTTTTATGATTGTATGCTTCCTGAATTAATAGATACACCGTCCACGGGTACCATGAGGTATGAAAAATAGGAACCCTGAACGTATTATCGATGCTCAGCAAAATAAATTTATAAAAAAAAAGAAAAAATGGCAAATAGAATATTCACCGGGTTATTGGTTTCTCATTACACGCTCAGGCTGTAGGAGCCACAGAATCTACCCTACTAAAAATCGATTTATTTATTTACCTTTTATAGATGAAAAAGTTCTTGATGATGAGAAGTACTTAGTTTTCTAATTATTAACAAGAATTTAACCAAAAAATAATTTATCTCTTCAAATAAAAAAAATGGGTTTATTGGTGATTTTGTCGTTATTTATTACTTTTTTTAAAATCTGTTTAAACACACACAAACTTTAGCATAAGAGGCAGGATCTAATATAATAGAATTATTTTTCGCTTCTTTCGTTAATGTGTAATTAATTTTTTAAGAACGGGTTAACTATTTTTGCTAGTAAAAATCGTTGTATCTTCCACATTTCTTCTTTTGTACTCCTTAAACTTCGTCACTTCCAGCGGTGGGTATCTTCAATTAGAACTATTTTTACTAAATGGTGATTAATCAAATAATAACCAAAAAATCACAAATTTAAATGTTTAATTCTTGCATGCTAAGTACTAAAGACAAGAACAAGTATAGATAAGAAAAGGACGGACGATGCATTTGCAGGTAGGTAGACAATTTCGGATTAAGATAATAACCCTTACAGCTTTTGTTTCTTATCTATTACAATAGCATGGACAAATCTGCTGATTTTATGAGTAAAAGTTCACTTTGCTTCATACAATATTTACATAGGGATTCCGTTGTAAATCGGAATTCGAAACTTGGGGGAAAACAGGTAATTAACTTCGAATTACGGTAATTACTCTTTTGCGAATTTTGTTCCTTCTACTGCATTGGCGAAAACAAATTCATTTGACGTTTATGCGTAAAAGTACAGTTTACATGTGCTAGTGAATAGTGATCTTGTTCAGTTGACTAATTTTTCGAAAATAATTATTTTATTAATATATATTTGATCAATAATGCCGAGAACGTATAGTGTTACCAAGAAACGTGGAAAGGCGGCTGCTGCAAGAAGGATACGTGCTAAACGTGAAATAGCTCTTAGACAGTGTTTATTAGATGCATATGTGGACGAAAACTGTCATGTGGATTATTATAACAAGTAAGTACCTAATTATAGTAATTACTTCTCTCTAATAAAGTGCAATTTTTATCAGGGACTAAAAACTAAAAATATTACGTTCGTGTTCTGCTATATACAAATATTTCGTTTTGGTGAAGCGAAATGGTAAACCGATTACATCGGTATTGTTTTTTAAAATTAAATTTAATATAAATAATACGCTATCGATGCATTCTAAACACATAGTTTTTTGTGAATGAAACATTGCACGATCTTATCTAATTTTCATGATTCTATTTAGTTTACCCGAGGAAGATGATGATTTACCGCCTCTTGAAATAGAAGTCGATTCCACATTTTCACAAAGCCAAAACCAAGAACTACATGGCAGTCGCATTGTAAATATAAAGTATTTTACAGAACAATGTAGACAGTTGGCACTTCACGATGCAAAATGTACAATGGGCACCATGAATTTTAAAAGCGAATGTAGAAAGGGCATGGTCTCTTGCTTTTCTTATTATTGCACCACTTGTGAGAAAACCATGAAAATTTATTCTCATCCACCAGAGACAACAACAGAAGTTAATAAAATGCTTGTGTGGGGAATAAACTCCATTGGAATCGGCTACTCCCAAGCAGAAGAATTTTTTAGCTGCATGGATGTTCCTATCATGGCCAGTACATTTTTCCGGAAAATGGAAAAAAAAGTAGGCGACGATTGGCAAGATATCTTGCTAAGGCAAATGTTTGAGGCAGGACAAGAGGAAAAAAGAAAAGCACTGGAAGCGGAAGAACTGGAAGAAGGTATTCCATTTATTACAGTTATAATCGACGGTGGTTGGGCTAAAAGATCATATGGCCATGGTTTTTCTTCTTTGTCGGGGGTAGCAGTTATCATTGGGAAAAGAACAGGGAAACTTTTATTTTTGGGAGTGCGGAACAAATTTTGTAGCATATGTTCTGCTGCAAAAGAAAAAGACTCGATAAAGTCTCATCTATGTTACAAAAATTATAATGGTACGTCTACTGGAATGGAGCAAGACATAATAGTTGAGGGATTCAATAGAAGTATCGAGGATCATGGTTTACGATACAAATATGTAATTGGCGACGGCGATTCCAGCGTATATGCACGTATTATTGAACGGGTAACCTATGGGCGGTTTGTTGTAAAACTAGAATGTGCAAATCACATTACAAG
>JABXWE010104853.1:0-12995 GCA_014611495.1 Limonius californicus | reverse complement strand
AGGAGAATTTTGAAATCTCACATTCCTCGCCTAAGTACGGCAGTACGCTCAGCCATAAGGAATAGTTCTTCGGGGATATTGGATGTACAGCAATTACGCGGAGATCTCATAAATGGGCCTTACCACGTTTTTGGAGACCATTCCCGGTGCCGAACAGAATACTGCAAACGCAAAGAAGCAAATGAAATAAATTATGTGGGGTTATTGCAACAAAACCAAATTTTTATAGAAATTAATGCTGCTTTGGATTACGTTGTATCTAAGGCACATCGGTTGGTTACCAATTCCACTACAAACTACGCAGAGCGCTACATGTCAGTTCTTGCAAAATTTTGTGGGGGGAAAAGGATAAATTTTTGCAAAAGGGGTTCCTATTTGAGACGATGTGTAGGAGCTGGGCTATCATTTAATAATGGACCATCTTGGCATAACTGCAGTGTGAAAATGCGCAAAGGCACATATCTAACAGCATTTTGTAATAAAAGACAAAAACACAGGGAAGCACGGAAAACCAGCAGAAAAAGGCATCTTGTCAAATCCACGGCCACTGAGGCGGATATGGAATATGGGCCTAATGCCGCACAGCCTGACATGGCAACAGAAAAATTCGAAAGAGAAAAAGACAGAATCTTGGAAGAAATGTGTAAGGAGGTGGCTGAACGGGACACCATTGAGGAGAATACAAGGGGCCAACACGAAAATTTGGCGTGGGCGGCAGCACGGCGCAACCGACTAACCGCCTCTAATTTTGGCAAAATTTGTAAAAGGCTAGCAACTACTTCGTGCCATTGTGTAATAAAAGATATGCTGTACAAAGGTAACAAACAACTTCACACTCCAGCCGTTGTTTATGGCCGAATTAACGAAAAAAAGGCTATAGAGCTGTACGAGCAAAAAACGCAGAATAAGGTGCTCGTATGTGGTTTACTAATATCTAAAGAATATCCTTTTCTGGGCGCTTCTCCAGATGGAATTCTTGAAGATGGGGGAAGCATTGAAGTGAAGTGTTTGTACTCATGTCGAGATAAAACAATAGAAAATGCCGTGAAAGAAGACAGTAAAAAAGATTTATGTGTTTCTTATATAGATGGAAATTTGATCTTAAAGAAGAAACACAATTATTATTATCAAATTCAGGGGCAGTTGCATATTGCAAATACGTTGTACTGCGATTTTATTTTGTACACAGATGTAGATATGGAAATTATTAGGATAGAAAAAGATACAGCATTTTGGTCTGAACAAATGATTCCAAAATTAAAAAGCTTTTTTTATGAATGCATGCTACCTGAATTAGTTGATCCACGTGTACCACGGGGTATGAAAATTAGGGATCCAAAAAGAATCATCGATGCCCAGGAATCTAAAATTTCAAAAAAAGCGAAAATGTCTGGACGTGAAGTGGTATAATTTGTGTAATCACTGCATGTTAGTTCTAGTCTCCCATAATTAGTGGAATTATGTATAGACAATATTTTATTTTGTTATTTAAATGTTTTATACGTTATAGTTATTATTTTATACACATAATCTATTCACGATTGAAATATACTTGTTTGTTTTTTTGTAATTATTTATTTATATTTCACTGGCAAGCATCATTCTGTTTGAATTTGCTAACAGTACTATAGTGAAGAATAAAATGGTTACAAATAGTGCAAAATTTTATTATTGTAGTATGTCATAAAATCAAAAGACATTTTTAATTAACGTTGAGAGCCCTGATACATATGCATGTTATTTTTAATCTTTATGAATAAAGACAGTTGTTTACACTTTGGTATTTCTTTGCTTGTTGTTACCGTCTACGAGAATTTAATAATTAATTTTCATAATTTTTTAGATTAGTTTTTTTAGAGTTTATCTGATTGTAAAACTTTCAGCCACGATGTTTTACCTAAATATCGAGTAATTATTGATAACTCACACCTCACTATAAACGCCCAAACCAGGTAGACGGCTTAGCTTTCCAGTGACCCATCTATGACACACAGCAGATTATCTATCCCCTGCAAAGAATCCCTACGCTTAGTTCCTTGATGGTAAAATTTATTTAAACTAGCGATGTATGATAGGTTGCATAAGTAGTTTCTTATGAATTTTCAAGTGGCTCCTACCCCCTTAAGAAAGCCAAAACAGGAAAATAAAGAGGCTACAGTGTGGGACCCTTCTTTCTAAAAGAGACTGTACATATATGTACATTTTTATATACAGGGTGATTCAGGGGACAGTACGACCATACCATTCCGCAACTAGGCAACCCAAAATACATGTCACAAGGCACTGCAATATTCTTATTTTTATTAGTTTTATGAATCAGAAACGCCTGTTTAAAATCCTTGTAAGGTTCTTCAATCAGAACAGTACGTAGAATGGCCACATTTTAATATATCCACAATACAATAGAAAACACTTATTTTAGATAATTTCAAAACATACCATATTTGGAGAACATTTCTTGGATGTCATCTTCAGTTGTCGTATAGGCTAAATTTCTAATAAATATCCTTCCTGATTCAGCTATATCCTCTTCGTGCTTCAGGGCTTCTTCTTGGCTCTTCCATCTGCTTCGCTTCGGATCAACAACATCCTCTGCTTGGTTATCCCCTTTTTGGGTGTATTTAAGAACCGACACTCGTTTTCCACCTAAAATGACAACATGTTTGGTTTTTTAAAGACACACTTAGCATTTTTCCTAACCTATAAAACTTCTGTCCTTTAGCAAAGCTTGCTTAAATTTCTTTTCGGTCTTAAAGCCAATATAAGCAATTCCTTTTATGTTTCTTGGTATTCTGATTGAATATGGTACAAGGGGTCGAAAGAATTCTTTGAGGGCTTTTTTCTTGCAGTTGTAAGGTAGATCTCGTAACTAAAACGAACCAACTTAGCTAAATTATCAACTTTTTTAAAATATACGAGTATACCTTCACTGTGAAAAGCTCCACTTTTGGTTTAGGTTCTTTTTCTTTTTTCTGGTGCTTTTTAGTAACTGGTTGATCTTCAGATGAGTCGGTTTTTTTCATAAGCGATTTCATATACTTTAAAAAAACTAACGTTATATAAAACTTTTACTGCTAACGCGGTAACAAACCTCCGCATCAGATATCTCTTGATTTGCTAGCTTTGGTGCCTCATTACTTTCTTCTTTCCCTTCATTAGAACTATCATTTTCTTCTTCTTCTTCATCATCATCTTGTTTTGTGTCTTCCTCATTCGTAATAGCTTCTTTGCTAGCTAACAAACTTTGTACATCTTTAGAAGCATGAAGTTGAATAAATTCTTCAAATTGTGGGTCGTTTTTGTACTGCAACAATCAATTTCTAGATTTACCAAAACTTACAACAGTAAAAAAATACCTTTTCCAAAAGTTCAATTTCTTTACTTTTCTTTTTGCTTTTCTTCTCAGGTTTTTTTTTAACTTCCGGAGTGTCTAATTCTGGATGGCTTTGCTTGTAAGCTGTGCTGTCTACTGCGTATTTACTCCAGGATTTTGGCTTTTTGGAATCACCTAGATTTATTGAATTAGTGTATTAGAATAACCTAATAAATATTAGACTATACCCAATAATGCACATGATTCTACTGTTATCTTGTTTGTACTGATGTGGGAATTATTAAAGAGCTTTATGGCTTCATTCGCCGCGTTCTCATCGTGATATCCAATAAAGGCAAACTGTCGAAATTTGCCATCCGAAGTGTATTTTAACTGAACATCGGTTATATTTCCTCTCGCTCCGAATATTTCACGAACTTTGGCTTCTGTTATCTATAAAATTGTTGTATTTATTAAATAAATTTAAGTTGCATGAGTTACTTACAGTTTTAGGCAAGTTCTTTACTATTAATCGAGACATGGTTTCTTTGGTAGTATTTGACGTTTCAACACATGTCTAAAAATGAGGTTATGGAATTGTTACAAATATGAAGTGCGTTCGGACATATTATGTATGTATAAAGATTTGTTAATATGTATCCAAACAGCTATTTTAAAGAATATTCTTTTTGAAAAGTTATTTGTTGTACATACATCATCCTACAATTAAAACATTTAAATTTAATATTAACAAATAAACTTTTAGTTGCAGAGAATTATTGGTCAGTTATATTGTAAATTTGAGAAGTTTTTTCAATCTATCAGCTGTAGTATAGCTTGGTTCTATTTTCTATTATTAAAGTCAAATTCATTTGCCATAAATATAATAATATATCCTATTTTTAATATTTATTTTCAAAAGTTGCTTTAGCGGACGCCTTAAAAATGACATTTTAACGCCCGGTATTATCAACTTTCCTTAAATGTAGAGTTAGTTAAGTCACCTTTAGACTAAAAATCTCCCTTTAAACTTGCTGTCCGTATTACCAAAGAAAACCAAGTTACATTTAACTAAGCAGCATTTAACCATAGATTGGCAATACTGGCAAAAAAAACCCTAGGTGATGGTGGTAATTCTAACGTCAAAATAAGTGTTTGTTTATTATTTCTTGTATAACTTTGGCGCCAACCACTACGCGTTTGTCTTTTTTAATTTTTTAATTTAATTAGTTACCAACTGTGTAATTTCTCTATTATTATTATGGCTGCGTTGCTGCCCGGACATTCCAAAAAAAGAGAAGGTACGCTCTAAAAATTTGACAGAAGAGGAGGCCTTAGATTTAATAGGATTGACTCGCCCCTTCAAAAATGTGATTGAAAATAAGCAAACTAATCGGGCTATAGCTTCGGAAACTCTTTTTACGGTTCTGCTTGCAGTTGCTTTTGTTACACCAGTGAAGTCACCTACAGATATCAACATGCATCCAGTAGCATAAAAACGTAATGTTAAAAGTAATTGCTGCATTGGTGATAAGCAATGGTTTCACAGAGAATTAAATTTTATTGATGCTTCAATGTGTTCTAGTATTGCATTAACCATCCCTTTACTGAAACGAAATCTTTCAAAAAACTCATCAGTTAATTCGTCAAAGTAGGATTTTCGATTCTTGATTATTTTTGATCTTCTTCTCCTGCCTAAATTATGACATAATAATAGTTACATATCCTTATAATATGTCTTTTAGAGTAACTTCGTAAATAATTAAATAATTCCTCATCAGATGAAACATCGCTTGAAATATCAGAATCGCTAGATAGCATTTTGACAAAACAGATCAATATGTTAGGGTTATATTTCACAATGTGTCAAAATAACTCTCCTTTAATTATTTTAATAAATCGCCGAACTAGCGCATTTAACTTAAATTCGGTTTAAGAAGTAAACAGCCGTTAATAGTGTTGATAATACGGTGCAGTTCAGGTTAACTACCCTTTAAGCTTAAATGTAGATTTTAATGTGTTGATAATACCGGGCGTAAGTAAAATGTAATAGATTTGTCCGTTTTGGGATGTACCTAGGTACTTTCTTTGTACCTAAATACCTACTGAGGTACGTATTACCTACCGAAAGCACCTCTACCTGTACCTAGTTTGGAAATTTTCAGTAAAATACGAAGTATTTGCGAATGCCTCCTATACTGCATCCCCACAAGCCACAACTAACAGCAATACCAACAACGTACCACAATAGCATCCAGAAAAGGGACCCTATATCAACGATGCATGGGATTTTCATGCAGAATATCGACGCGTGCGTATTATACCATATGTACAAAAAAATTTTAGATAAAGGGTGGCTTTGTACTTCAATACGTCGGTCTTTGATGATTTTATGACAATTAAATGTCAGTTTTAATCAGATTTAATTTAATAATGGTGTTTACAGAAATACGTAAGCTATTCATCGTTGAATCTTATTTTCGCAAAGGAAAATGGGGAATGGATTTACAGTACCCGCCCTTGTATGGTTGAATTTCGACAACAGTTTCCTGATTTTGTGTTTCTGGAGGCCGACTTTTTTAATGTGGTACGAAACTGTGTGCGTTTATTTAGAGAAACAGGAAGCGTAACACGGAAGAGCGGAAGTGGAAGGCCAACAGTCCGTACAGAGGAGACCATTCAAAATGTTCAAGAGATTATGAATGAAGCACCTACAACATCATTGCGCCGACATACGTTCTGACATACAAAGCCACCCTTTATCTAAAATTTTTTTGTACATATGGTATTAGGTTGCGTTTTGTGCTTATGGTTGTTGACAGCCTTTTTTCACCTAGCTCTCGACATTTGTAGAGCACAGCAGAAACATGCCATGCAAACTCAAAGGTATCCAAAAGTGCCACTTCTGGAATGATTATTGTCGGTTTATTAATATGAATTTCAAACGATAAGTAGTTCTTGGTACAAAGCACTGGTAATCCTCACATTATTTTAGATTATCTATGTATGTTATAATTATAAAAAACTTGTCAAACAATTAAAAATAAATATAGTATTTAATAAAATATAGGTATTTTATGTTCTGTTTCGAATTTGAGAAGTGTAAATTAATGTCAACGTAAAATAATTAAATTTCTTAATATGCAAGAAATAATTAAATAAATTTTCTTAAATTCATCCAGTAAGGATATAAAAGGAAGTTTGCCGAAACAAAAAGTGCTACAATAAATAAAATTAATATGGATACAGAAGCAACATACAGTCATGCGCAAAAAAAACCGGCCAACTCTTGAAGCAATTTTGGTTTAATTTTAGTTAAGTAACTATGACTTTTTAGAAATCTTTATAGCCATGGATACCGATTTATTAGAACAACTGTCATTAATTGATGCTACACGTCAAAGTTAGATGTGTTGTTGAAATTAGCACAAAAAGAAAAAATGCCTAGTTTAAGTGAAGTAGAAAAAGCCAAAATTTGTACCAGGATTGAAGAAGGGTGGTCTAGGACACGTTTAGGCGAAGAATTTGGAGTAGGAAAGAGTACGATAAGCGGGATATACAGAAAGTGGGTACATGAAGGAACACTGACAAGAAATAGAGGTTCAGGACGTCATAAAGTTTCCACTGTGGCAGAAGATGCGGCGTTAATTGACCATATAACTCAAAATCCTTTTGTAACAGCAAATGCGGCCATTAGAGCTACTGACTTTCCAGGGTCTCTGCGAACAGCGCACCGCCGAATACAAAATGCGGGTTTTTGTTCACGTGTTACCGTAAATAAAACTTTTCTTACTAACGAGTGGAAAGAACAAAGAACAGGTTTTGCATTACAACACACTGGTGACGACATTTGGGACCGTGTAATTTTTTCGGATGAAAAAATTTTTCAGTCATCCCGTAATGGACGCATTAAAGTTTATCGTCCCCGTGGCGCAAGATTTCGAAGACAATATATCAATAAAATGCATCGTAATCCCCGTTTTTCAATAAATGTATGGGGATGGGTTTCCGCACGAGGCTTGGGCATACTGTGGAATATTGAAAATCGGCTAACTAGTGAAGAGTACATAAACATTCTAGAAAATATAATGCTGCCATCAGTAAGGCAATTGTATCCTGATGAAAATTTTATATTTCAGCAGGATGATTGCCCTGTACATACATCAGCTACTACAAAGCTGTGGTTTAGAAGAAATAATATTCAGGTATTAGATTTTCCCAGCTATAGTGGCGATCTCAATGTTATTGAAAATATTTGGGCCCTTGTGGTGAAGAACATTTTGAAGAAAAGAATCCAAATTCGAAATAAACAACACCTATTCGATCTTGTATTGGAAGCGTGGGAAGAAATACCCCAAGATTTTTGTAGAAATGTAGTCAATGCCTAAACGCCTTGACGATGTAATCAGTGCAGGAGGTGATATGACGAAATATTAGTTTATATTTGTATTATACATTGTGGTTTTAATTTTCCAATAAAATACGTATGTTTGATGAATAAAATACTATTTAAATGTTATTTTTAATTAATTAAGTAAATGTCATTTTGACAGATAATTTGTACTAACTTCAGGGGGTTAGTTTGGTAAAAGTAGTACTTATACTATGTAATAAAAGTGGCCGTTTTTTTTTGCGCATGACTGTAACTGACAACAAATTTTGAGGTTCGAAGTTAAATTTTGCTTTTAACTATTCAAGAGACAATAACTGTTGATTTATAATGGGAAAGGGCTTACCAGTTATATATCTACTCTCCATTTCCTGAATTTGGATGTCACCAATTGCTGTTAACAACGTTTATCTACGAAAATGCTACTGACAACGCATCTGTACCTCAACCCAATGCGAATAAACGCGATAAAAAGGTTCCTGCGAAACCCGCCACATTTGAATTAAGGTACGAGGTTTAAGTTTCAATCAAAAATAAAGAACTGATAAATACATCTTCGTGGTTGTTTTATTATATTTAATTTTGTATGACAAATATGAATTATATGTTTCAAAAAGGGAAAGCACAGCTAATTACGAATTAATTTGATAAATGAAACTGTAATTTGATTTTCCCTGTTATCTTTTGTTGTGCTTGTTTGTTGCCAGCTATGAGAGTTATTACAGAACGACCAATTGTAACAGCGTCCCTAGAAAAGGTTTGTGAAACTATTTGACTTGTGTTGGTTAAACAATTTATGAATTTGTGTATTTTTGTTTATATCCATCTAGGAGAGGAAATCTTGATTGAGATTAGAATTTTGTTTATGGCGCCCAACGTAGTAAGTTTAACCAGGCACAATTCTAATTGCTGTATTACATTACAAACAAATTATTTTATTTAATACGTAAGAGTATATAAAGGTTATCACAGCTATATAAAATAACATTTTGTCCTCGTTTGCACCTGTGGAACGGCTTTTAGTACCGGTGGCGGTGACGTCATTTTTATAAAAAAGACTTGATATGTATTTATAATTTTCAAGTACATTTATAAAGTAGGTACTTACACCTAGAAGCTTTTCTAAAAAATGTACCTGTACCTAAGTGCTTTTCTGTGTTTGTACCTTTACTTGTATCTAGGTATTAACAAATACTTTAATATATTAATACAGGAAACTCATATGTTTAGCATGATCAAATGTGGGTCATTGATAGTGGCGTTATCTAAGCAGTTCGGTGGGCAAGTTTCAGTAAATTTGGATAATAAATTTACAGATTACTGTTTTAAATTCATGTTAATAAATAAAAACCTAACCCTACAAAATGTTATAAACTTAATCACTTATTTAAACTTACAAAGTTAAAATAAAATATCATAATTATCAAATATTATTAATTAAATAAGGTTTTTGCTATAATAAAGTAAATGGCATTTGCTTTAAATGTGCGACAAATGTTTTCGACAGCTTTCAAATACAAATCTTAGTGGCCCACCAAGCCGCACGGAGCGCTGCAGTCAGTGTCACGATATTTTCGGCGAAGTTTCCTGTATTAATATATTAAAGTATTTGGTATTAATAAACAAGTACCTATAGAACCTGTACAACACTGATATGTGTTTTATGTAAACTATTACATTTTAAAATAATATTTCAACTTAATAAATGATTCTATTATGACCGTAAAATAAATACATTACAATACGTATAATCATTAAAAATAATCTCTAATTTATGGTGTAATTTTGTTTTTCATACTTATAATAAAAATATCATTCTAATTTAGGTTCGGTAATCAAAAACTAAAGTTTAACATCTGGAAGTTGAACGCATCCATGAAGAAACAAGAGCAGGACGCAGTTATGTGACATACGTCACCACCAAACATAACCTACAATTAACAATTTAAATATTTTGATGATTGTTCAAGATCTGTGTCAAAATTATTTAACTAATCTAGAAACCTTTTGTAAGTTATTATGTAAATTAAAAACTTAAGTTTAGTAGTAGTAGTACCTAAGTTTAACAGTAGTAGTTCGTAAAACTCTCTAAAATAAAAGCACTTGGCACTTCTGCTAGATTTAATTTTAGATAAAACAGCCTGTCTATTTCTCATCCTAATTAGTCTAGGCCAATTACTTTATTGCTAATACTTCGCTGCTGAAGATGTGATTGGTTTTGTCATAGATTAATTTTGTTAAGAAACAGCACATTAAAAGTGGGACACTTGTGCTGCTGCTTTGCATTTCTGGTAACAATAAGATTTTTATATTGCTTTGATTAATTGTAAAAACTTTTTAGATATTACAGGTGATATGGCTGCTATATTAATACCAGAAAGTGGATACACATCTTGTATCAAAATTAATGGCAATCCAATTCTTCCTCCTTTGGTAAGTGCTAAGAATCAATTGCTTGTTTGTAGCAATTTACTTGACTTACTGTACATATTTGTAATTTCAGATAACAGCCAAAAGGCGTTTAGAATTACAAAACTACAAGAAGAGAGCTATAGACATCGAAAAGCAGTTGAAATCCCATAAAGATTCAAGATTATTAATTGAACAGACCAAATCTGAAGCCTTAAAAAATAATTCTCACTCACCTAACTCAGCCCTAGAACACCTTTTATCATTTAGCAGCGAAGACTCTCACATTCTTGCCTTAGGTATACCCAGCATATCCGAAAAGAGTAAACAACGATTGCCTTCTAAAGACTATAACCCTATTGTGCCTTCAAAAAACCAAAAATCCCCCAATTTGACTTGCAATATTTTTGATGTATCCGAGTACAGTGATAGCGGAGTTGTGATATTTAAGCAATGCAATGCAAACAAGCCTGGGGAGACTGAAAGACAGCTTTCAGCCGGTGCAGTTGAATTAGATTTAAGTGATGCTTGTAACGGGTCATCTTTAATACAAGAAAAACATAATGAAAGCTCTGGATTGAATGAATCAAGAACTAATAGTTTAAATTCCAATAAGACAAATGAAGATAAGAGTTTGGGATCCTCACCTGAAGCCTATGAAAATTTAAAACCGAAGCCCCGCCTGTTAAGGAGCAACTCTTACACTTTAGAGTCTCCAAGCCCCGTCTTGTTGGAACATTTTAAAAAGCAAGCTGAGCAAGACCCCAACAATTCTCATACGTTTGTGAAACATGTAACACCACAAAGGCGGTCTTTAGATTTAGGAAATTGTAGTCATAGCCCCATATCGTTCCTTTTCCCGAAAAGCCCTAAAAATAAGTCAGTTTTGTGCCCTGTAACAAATGGGCACATAAGTGAGAATACTACAAAGAGTGATCCTTTTATTGCTTTAGAACATATCGGTCCAATTGTTCAAGATTTAGCACATAAACATTTCGGGTTAATTAACGAACCACAGTCGCCTAAAACAAATGAAAACCAAAACAATACAAATGGAGAAAAAGGAAATGAAACCTTCTCTTTAACCTGTGGTGAGGCTGCATTCCAAGAGGTACTTGGCGGAATGGTGGAAAATTATTCCAAAGATATTCTGCAACTCCTGGAAAGGCATAAAAAAGAACAAGAAATTAAGCTTCAATCGTATGACACATTTAAACAAAAGCTGTTTGATCATAATGTACATTTAAACAGCAGCATTGGTGTTGTATCACCCGCAAATAACATTACTTTTGAAGAGCTTCAGGACATTGATTTTGATCCTCTTTCTCCATCACCACGTGCTGATACACTAGAAAAACAGTTGAAAACAGAGGCTTCAGGCTGTGATGAAGTGAAGTCGTTTTCATGTGATAGTCAGGCTATAGTTGTATTGGCAAACAGTCCGACTGACACTTTAAATGCTTTAAATACTTCCACACCGCTGTTGATTGACTTTGAGAGTGACAGTTGTGATAATGAGCCTTTGGGGCATTTTGATTACAATGCAACTTACAGTAATTCGGATCCATTGCATGTTTTGAGAGGTTATGACGATTATCGGCGTTTAGTCAGTGATATGCAGGAGAATAAGAGCCCAAATTGCAGTAGGGAACTCTTTCCTGATAGACCTGAAAAACGGCAACGAAAATTAAAAGAGGTTTGTATTTTTTTTTAGTGTTTACCAATTTAAAAGTCACCATTGGGATCTTGGAAACGCTAAGAGATGTAACATGAGTTAAATGTGCCTTTTCAAAACAAGTGAATAGTACTATACTTCAGTTGCTATGAGACAAAACAAAAGACATACTGAAAATTTCAAACTAACTTCTACAACAAATACTGAAATTAATGAATGCATTAGTTTGTCTGTACAAGTTTTGATAAATCTTTTCTCATATTTCGAGATCCTAATGGTGAGTTTGGAATTTGAGACACCCTGTATTTACCGAAGTTTCATATACTGGTGTCTATATAATCTTATAAGCAAAGAGTTTTTTTTTTTGTAACTCTTAAAAACAAATTTAGTAACTCAAACAGTGTTAATGCGAGTACCACATGATGGCCCACCTCTGCGTCACCATTTACTCATATACATAGCTACCAAAATCGCCAGATCTATTACCGTAAATTTTAACTCGAAATGAGTGCTACTACATATCTTTTTATAAAGTATAAAATTGTTAGCTATATAGATGACACAATCCATTTTTTAAATTCTGCTACATTTTCTCACTGTGTTGTTTCACTTAAACACTGAGTTGGTCAAACTTTATGGAGTATGGACACATGACGTCACGCTTAAAGAGTAAAAAAAACATAACCTCATTGTACGTTTGTTATGTCAAAATTATTAGGAGTTATTTGAATATTTTTTATTATGAAAATAATATATTTAATATTGTCCTATATGATTCAATGAAATTTTACGAAGTTTGGACACGTGACGTCATGCTTAAAGAGAACATAAAAACATAACCTTATTGTACGCTTGTTATGTCAAAATTATTAGGAGTTATTTGAATATTTTTTGTTATGAAAATAATAAATTTAATATTGTCCTACATGTTTCAATGAAATTTTATGAAGTATGGACACGGACGTCAAGCTTAAAGAGAACATAAAAACATAACCTTATTGTACGCTTGTTATGTCAAAATTATTAGGAGTTATAAGAATATTTTTTGTTATGGAAATAATAAATTTAATATTGTCCTACATGTTTCAATGAAATTTTATGGAGTATAGACACATGACGTCATGCTTAAAGAGAACATAAAAACATAACCTCACTGTACGCTTATTATGTCAAAATTATTAGGAGTTATTTGAATATCTTTTGTTATG
>JABXWE010104849.1:0-16253 GCA_014611495.1 Limonius californicus | reverse complement strand
TAAGGAACGCAGTGCTTGCGCGGCATCTCCTTCCACGGCAGAAATTAAGTAATGAAACCTCTGAATATCGGACAAATGTGTATTTTTATTAATAAGACAATCAAATGTATCATGGAATTCGTCCCAATTTTCGAATTTTCCGCTAAAGGTCGGCAAATTTATAGGAGGCAGACGCAGTGACCCTAAGTCTAATGATTGATTGGTGTTATTTTGCACACACTTTGTTTCCGAAGAATTATACTTGGATACAAAGTTTTTTATTTTACTAATCGTGTCATAGTATAAATTTTCAAATATTGCCATGTCTTCCTCATAAGAGAGGGCTTCGTCAATACCAATAATTTTTAAATGAATGTTATCATAATCTTTTAAAAGAGATTCTGAATTAATAAGCCGTTCATTAAGGGCGGCAATTATATTGGAATCAACCTCTGTAGGATTGTCCACTACGCTATTACAGTAATTCTTAAGACGCGTAAGGCGGGACTTTATTTGGCCTCTTTGCTCATTTAACTTCTTCAACTCAGCCATTATTGGGCAGATTGAAATGGTATACAGTAGGAGAGGATAAATAAAGGAATTCACACTTACGATTTTGGTTGAAGTTCAATTTGACGCTGGTTCCAAGTATTGTGGGCAGATCGTCGTTGACGTGTTGAATCATTTTATGTTAAAACTAGCAGAACCATCATATTGCTTTGTAGTAGACACAACATTGCTATTTTGTTAATTCAGACACAATTTTGTTGTTGCATTAACAAAGCTTGCAGTGGGATTAGCATTTTTGTTTTGGTAGATGCATTATTCTCTTTTGTAACCATACCCACAATTTGCTGTAAAATTTACACTTTTCTTTTGGTAGATCTACATTTTCCCTTGATAAAACAAACCAAATTTGTGGTTAATGTACCAAAGAGGTATTGTAGATCAACTAATAATTGGAGATTAATCATACACAAATAGTTGTTATCTCAGACAATGTTGTCGTTGTAACAACAGCAATGCATTGTGAAATTTAATTTTCTGTTCCGGTAGAAACGCTACCGCTTGTGTAACCATATCAACAATTTATTGTAAGATGTACATCATTCTTTTGCAGGTCTGCTTTTGCGCTTGTTGAAATAAACTCAAAAATTAGTTACCATACTTACAATTTGCTGTAGCATTAACAACAATATGATACAGTTTAACAATATTAATTACTGTAAAATTGAAAATACGGTTATGATATTGTATACACACTACGAATATCATCGGTACGAAAAACAAGTAAAGTAATAGATCATAAAAATGGTAGTGACGATAGCGCTTATCTCTCTCGGGCGTAATGGTATTGGCTTATGGCTAGTCATAAGAAAGAGACGTTAATATCACGCTCAGTTGTATGAGTTGTTCCTTCATTCCATTAACGGATAGAGTATATCGTGATTCTTCATCATACACCAGGAAAGACAATTGCTTTTACCCACGATACGGGTAGTATCAAAAGTTGTTTTTAGAAAAACATCTAAACTGCCAAACAACATCTTTATTTTTTCTATATTTCACCAACAAGTACAGATTATAAAAATACACGATAGATACCTATCTATAATTAAAGATAATTAAAAGAAAGCTCATTCAACATTTAAAATAAAATAAAATTCCAGTTTGTAAACAAAATAAGCAGTTGGTTTGCATTTCTAACTAAAATACTTATTATTAGAGGTTTCATATATTATATTTTCATATTGTTTAATTAATATGCAAATAAAAACAGTCCTGCTAAATATCGTAGCGTGAAGCAACATAATATCTTGTCGATTTTTCTACTAATAAACAAGGTACAGTATTTGGCAACTTATCAAAAGAAAGAGTACAAGTTTTATCTGATAATCCAACCTCATAAGCATAATAGTGCTCATTAAAATTATAGGTAACCAGTTCAGAAAACAGAAAACATACTGTTGAAGTTGTACTAACTAAAATTTCTTTGATGATAGTAAACGTAGGTAATATGTCATCAGGATCTATAATTAACACCATTTGAGGTTTATATGTAGTTCCCATGATATCAACCCAATTAGTAACATGTAAATTTTCATTGGAATTTATTTTTGCAATAGTAAGAGATCGAAATTTTGGATTTCTGTCAAAACCGCTTTCAGATAGAAAATAATGACACAATTTTAACTGGTGTTTGATGGTAAGAGTTTCCCCTTTGCAGTAAGTATTTTCCCGTTGTTTGTTTTGCAATATGGTATATAGTACGACTCCGCAAATTCTCCAGGAAATGTTACCGCTATTTCTTGGGCCAACTCTTTAAATCGCTTTGAATCTAATCTGTAACAAAAAGGAATTAAATATAGGTTTTTGGATTAAATTAAAATTGATCAGTTTAGTTTAGACATACCGTAAGTCAGGATAACCTTTCAGTTCTCTTTCAATAACTAGAGTCGCTAAAGCACATCTTGAAAACTTTTTTATAGTTTTATAACTGTGCACTATTTCCTTTCCCCTTTCTTCTAACTCCAGAAACTGGGCTAATGTGGTTCTTTCTTGAAAAGGGAACCCTATGTTTGCCAAATGAGGATAATAGTTTTCCGTATTTCGTATTCCGGTTGCTAAATAAAACAAATTATTTTATAAAATCAATCCGAAAAACATCAACTGTAAACAAATTTTATTTTTGTTTGACTTATGTTCTTCTTCTGACACAGACAAGGGAGTTGGAGGTGACTGTACTGGAGTGGAACAACTACAGTTTATACCAGACTTAGAGTGCAGTGTTAGTCTTAGCTAGCACGTTGTTGTCAAACCTCCGCCGTTCAAACAAAAGGTACCCCAAACCTTATTCTTGACTGCACGCACTTTCTGTCATTGTGTGTCGTTTAAGCTACAAGATATTTAACATTTTAATCTCTTACTTGAACCCTTAAAATCTCATTGTGTACACAACAGTTAATTTCAAATACATAACTGATTGCTGCATATTGTAATTGCTTAAGTTGAAATGATAATTCACAATAAAAAACTGAAAGGTTATGTTTATGCAATATTGCTTATAAAATTAAAATATATAAAATATAATATTATTATTTAATAAATTGTACAAAATTTGTAAATAAAAATCAAGAATTATAAATTGCTATTTCCTTTCAAATTATTCGTGATCACTATCACTTTCTATTTCCAGATCGCTATCACTATCACCACTATGTAGATAAAGCCCATGTCCTTTAGGAGTCTGTACAGTGTCATCCTGGAAAAATCGGGTACATCGGGATCAGAGTTGACATTGCTTAAAATAGACTTTAGCCTAGGTGGAATATTGTCAAGAAAAAAACTATGCACTTTTCTTCGAACAATACTTTTTGTTACCTCGCCATGTTTGTTATCACGACAACTCAAAATAGGCTCACCTCTTGCACGTTTTTTTTTGGTGGTTGAATCCCAATTGCGGAACTTGATTCCTTGCGTACTTTGTATAATGTCCTGATTGGTTATAATTGAGCACATTTGATAACAACTACTTTTCGCGCAAGCTTAAGGTTTCGCCCGTTTTTAGTTTTATTATACCTTCCATGGTTTTAGACAAACTGAACTAAATTGAAAATTTGACCCATGAGGAAAACAATATTTATAGATAATTAAGGCGACCGGGTGGCGCAGTGGGCGAGAGTCCGCTTCGCAACCGGTTGACCCGAGTTCGACTCCCGTTGTGGCCCGAATTTTAATTAATTCGGGAGCAGCGGGAGTGACTCGGTAGCATAGTTGGGGGGGTTTTACAAGGGTGGGGCATGTTAGACTCGTGCATAGCGCTACGTGCGCTGATCCGAGGTAAGCGGGGTGGGATGAGAATCGTGGAGTTGCTATGGCAACTTCACGATTCTTTTAAAAAAAAAAAGATAATTAAAGAAATCATTTGCGTGTACTAATAAGCAACAGATAATGATCATTATGAAAATTAACTTCAGAGTCCATAACTGCATTTAAAACTATTTAATTTGGTAAATTGTTTGTCAAACACATTAGTGAAAATTCTCAACCAGTAACAAATTTTTGCATCATCATTAACATAATTAAGCATATTAAGCAATTGTGGCGCTCATTTAATAATCATTTATCAAATAACATTTAAGAAAGCAAATTTCTTTTCTTACAAATAGTATTGTTATTGAAGGACCCCCGCAGTTAAATCTTCCTCCGGGGCAAACGCAGGTATGTTTGTACCGGCAACGCTGGGAAAGTTTTCTCCGTTTAAAATGCATTGGGCTATGCTGTCCATACTGCACTCTAAGTCTGGTACAATCTATAGGTACTGATAGAGATATTGTTGATGCGTCACTTATGCCTTCTTCATTAAACTGCAATAACAACAATAATAATAATAATCTAAGATTCTCCTTCCAATAATAACTCCATTTTCCTTTGCATCTTTATAAATCTGTATAAAACGAATATGTACCTCCATAGTATTAGAAAGCAGGTTCACAAGCATTGGTGCATTTAAAGCTGCAACAAGCGAGTTTTCTTTTCCCTTGTGTTTGTTATAGTGTTTCGTAAATTTGTACCTTATACCCATTTTCGGTATAAGATCTTTTAGCATTTCGTCGTTCAAATCGTTGAACACTTCTTCATCGATTGCGTGTTCTACAAAAATTTAAAAAACAAACCTGTAACGAATTCCTCATAAATCCGCTTATAAATAACGGGAAAATGTAAATAAGCATTTATTTCATTCAAACGACTTTCAACAAATAATAAGACTTTTATGCACGTGTTAATAATATTAATATACCTACGTAATCAAATCTACATTACTGCATTACAAATTTTTCTGGATTTTATTGCGTATTTGCAGTGTGCAGATCATCAAATTTGTGCAACGGAGATACGTACTTTTAAATATTAGTTTAACTCAACAACAAATACTAGTACATATAACATCAAAATGTTAAATACATTTAAAAATGTATGTTCTATGCGTTTAAAAGAACGAACAATGCAGCAATCACAGGCGGCAACCACCGCTGCCCACGCTGAACTTAACTATATGGCACAGTATTGCGCAACACTTTTTTTACAGTAAGCAAGTAATTAGAGTTATTTTTCTACTTACCCTTAAATACTTCCACTAACTCTTGGAAACCCCATTCTATTAATTTATCACGCACAAAATCGTCCATGCCTTTTTTTCTTTCTTTTTTTTTACACACAAAACGGACAAACGGTTTGATCGACTTCCACTTACCGTGCAAAATCACAACTAATCAAATGGTAAACGGTAAAAAAAGCCCCGGAAAAAAAAGCCCCGGAAAAAAAGTCCCGGTAAAATAGGCCCCTGAAAAAAAAAGCCCCGGAAGGAAAAGCCCCGGAAAAAAATCCCTTGGAAAAAAAAGCCCCTGAAAAAAAACCCCTCGAAAAAAACTTCAGAAGCTGCTGAAAAGGGAAAAAAATCACGTTTGTATTAAATTTTCTATTTAATTTAAGTTAAGTTAGTAAATAAAAACAAACTAGTGTTGATAATAGACTATTTATTACTATAAAAGAATATCATATAATAATTATAACTTATTATGTATTTAAATACGAGTAATTCCTTAAAACAATTTCTCTTATTGTAAATCAACAATCTAATCTAATTGCCGAAACCTAATGTTGTGACCAATCGCACGTAAAAAATTAGGAAGATTTCGTACTTGATTTTGGTAGTCCTCGCATAAACCATGCAAACGCTGTTGCATAGCTTTATACTCGCCCCTTTTCGTTCGCTTAGGCAAAGTCCCTACGTTCAATTGCTGCAATTTTGTTTCGTCAGCCGCCACTTCTTGTCGCATTTTCTGTATTAATACCCGGACTGAAGGATGATCCCGTCCAACCAAATTCGAAAATCTGTTATTCCATCCTTCAGTCTGGTTGTTTGTTCTGTCTCCATTTTGAAGAGTCGTGTCGTGTACGTTCCAACTTTCAGCGGAAAAGTCGGGGGAACTAGGCGCAGTAGCAAATTTGCATTATTACGATTTCCTCGTCTTCCACACTGAGAAAAAGGTTTCTTTGGAATTAAGAAACATATTTTTTTGAGAAATATTATTTTGGATCTACTGCAGCATATTTGACTGAAATTTCAAAGTTTTGAATCAAACAGTAGCATTTTTTTGAATATACTTTTATATTTATTTGATAAATTGTTTCGGATCGAATACATGTTTGTTTCAGTGAAAGAAACGGATATTTTAGTTATTAAATGCAAAGGTATCTTTATTTATCCTAAAGAAATTTATAGTTTTAATTTTGAAATTGAGATTTGTTCCGGTCAATAAAAAGTATATTTGACTTAAATAACTGCCGGTTTAATCACAAATTTGAATCAAATAAATCGTATGATATCGTTGACGTTTATTACACTGAAATAAATATTATTCATTTGGGCAGCTCAGTATTTTGGAACAAATAAACCTTTATATGAATTGCGGAGATCACCACACCATTTATTGCATCAGCGGTCTTTAGTTCAGCTAGTGGTGTTGATTGGACGGGCGTTATATTTTGTGAACGCTTTGTTTTTGATATTCAGAAATAATACATAGTGAGATGGAAAGTGATAGTGTAACAGGGATTTTAAAGGACTGGGGGTTCTGCAATTTAATCGATACTTTTGCTGGTAAGTAACTGTTAAGCTTTAAGACTACGCACAACAACTGCTTCTTATCATTTTATGCTTGCTTATCTATATGCTGGAAAGGAGTAATTTAGCAATTTGAAGTCCTCGTTATTATTTTAATTGCATTGCAGTCAGGGGCTTATTATATACAATATATAAACTATTAAATATAGTCGACTAAAAAATTAAAGATACACGCGTTGTTGGGGAAGTACCCGATAGCTTCAGTTGTGCGTTGTATGCACTTTGAATTTGGCGTATGAAACAAAGAAACCAATACGCAGCAGAGCATTCGCAATAGGTCTATCCGACTGTTACAATCTCCAAATGTTTATTACAGTAGCGAATACCTGAATAAGGCTATTTCGGATAATGCGCAGCATTTTGTAAATATTTGGCTACATATTTCTTCTGAATTTTGTAACTTTAGTTACCTACTGTCACTTTGCCAGAATGCCTAGTGAGTTATAAATATAAATGTGGAAATATAAAATTTGATTTGCGGATGTCGAGTTTTTCCTAACCCAACAAACTAGATATTCTTTTTTTTTTATTCAACCGCGATCTACAGAAGACTAGACTAGATACTTAAGATAGGTTCTTTCTTTCTTTTTGCAGAAAATGAGATAGACATGGACGCTTTCAATAAGTTGACGCCGGATGTCATAAAAGAGCTCGTACCAAAAATTGGGCACCGAATTAAATTTCAATCCAAATTTAATGAATATATAGCAATTTTAAACAGCACAATAGTTTTCGGTGATGATCTATCAGATACCACTGAAACTTTATCACCAAATAACTCGTATAGTGCTTCAGAGCAGTCTAGTGTAAGATTATCTAATATTTAATTTGTTAACTGTAGATTAGTAATGATACAATTTATATACCTTGTAGGCTAGCAGTATAAAAACTGATGAACTGAACAGCATAGTTAACACTGCACTACACAAAAGTTTTTATGGATTGGAAGAGCTGCATGTACGCAGTAATCCAACCGAATATTTAGACTTGAAAACATTGCTTCAAAGCTCTTACACTGGAAATTGCATTTTAAAAGTGTATAACGAAAAGAACATTTTGGACAGAAAAAGTAGATCCGATTTGGTCGACATCATAATAAAATATGTCTTCCAAAGTTATAACAGGTTTGTTGTATACATGATCTTTCTTAATTAGTGGGTAACCTGGTACCAAAAATATTCTTGTAGTTGTTTAACTAATGCCAATCTTCACGAACTTGCTAAAAAAATCACAGAGATTTTTCCAAAGGAACATATTGAAACTTACTTTGTAAATCCTGTCAGAAAAGCTAATTCCAAAAATGGTAAATCCGGAGTAGCCAAAGGCAAGCTAGTAGATAAATACCGTAATGCGAGAACAAAACTTAGAGGAGTTGGTTTAATTCAAAGTCAGAGAGTCGGCAGCCCTTCATCTTCTGTGGACGAAATACTATCAGGTATTACTAAGCTAACAAAAAAAATTGTGGTACTAATAACTACTGTTTTCGTTTTAATTTTTAGACAATTCAGCAAAAACAAGTAAATTGTGGCTTCAGTCTCGCTGTGAACCATGGGACGAAGTTACTGCACATTGGAAAAATACATTTTCTTTGCGAAGGAACAGTGACGCCACAAATGTTTATGATTTTTGTGAGGAGTGGCCCCTAATAAAGAACCCAAAAGGATACGTTCTGGTGAGTGTGTTACTAAAATGATTCTGACTTGTTTCTAATAATTACTTGGTATTTTAGGTAGACTTAGATTTTGATGCACTTTTCCCAGACAAAGGGTTGCTGATGATTGAAAATTGGAATCGGTTATTTACAAACGTTTTTGAAAACAGAAAAGAGCATCTAACGGATAGTTCAGAAATAACCGGGGAACTAGTTCATCTACTGAAAAATGAAGAATTGCCAGAAAGTAAGCAGTAGTGTGGGTTGTACCTCTATTTAAAATTTATGAAATGATAAATTTTAACTGTTTGTTTCGTTAACACTCATTACAATTTATTTATTTTTTACTTTAGATTCAAGGGTAGCTATACATTTACAACTACTCCCATACTTAATTCCACCAAGAGGCCGCACTCGGCGTGGAAAAGACCACTGGAAACCATCAATATTAGAGTGTCAAGACGGACTTTTACTGCATGCCACTGTAAGAAATGTTTTATTGGGTTACATACTAACATACTGCTGTTAAATGAAGTTGCAGAACATACGATTTCGTAGATCCTAGAATCAATTTTATATATGTATTTCAAAAGTTTTAACTCGTAATTTGCCAAAATTTATTTCCTCACAGTATATTTGCAAGAATAGGTACCAAAATGTTACGAATGCATCTTTTCCATTCATTTAACAGTAGCTTGAAATAAGGTCTGTATTTAACTTAATTTTGCTTTCTTTTTAAGATTCCTGGAGACATCGAAAAACTGATGTGTGACAAAAAACAACGTAAATTGGCAGTAAATCAAACTGTCCAGCCATATTTGATCGTTGAAGGACCAGCCATCAATAGTATAGAGAAGGTATACGTAGTTGTTGACGACATCAGGTATGCTTTTAACAGTGTACTCCGTGGGCTAGAAGTTTGTTTTAAGGTGTTTCACGTTACACATGCTTCGTATTCACCGGAAGCTGAGCAGATTTGGTTTTTAATACAATGGGGCTTATTTAAAATAAAAACACTGTGGGATAAACCTATTCCATATATTATGGACATTGTTGCAACTTGTGACGAAGCATCAAAGAGCGATCAGTAACATGAAGTGCCCGTTTTGCCATGAATGTTTTGAACCACCTCGCCGATTGGTATTGCATTTAAAGTACAAACACACAAATGCACATTATTTTGATTGCACAGTAACTAACTGCAATAGACGATTTCAAAACTTAAACATGTTTAAAAAGCATATTACTTTAAAACACTTTTCTCAAAATAAAAAAACGTACACTCAAACAAAGCAAGTGAACTCTATCAATAATTTCAAAGATTCTACTATACCTCCTGCTAGTCCTGCTGCTACTGCTGACCAAAGTGGTACTTCACAGTCTGATTCGCATACAGAATTTCAACCTTCAAGCATTTCTCAAAATTTTGATCATACAATAAAGTCTCAATGTATAGAATTTATATCAAAATTGTACGACAATTCCTTGATACCTAGAAATATAGTTCAGCAAATAGTGAGTCAAGTTTCCGATTTATTCGCTAGTGGAATAGTTAACTTAAAAAAACAAATTCATTCCCTGCTATCTTCTGATTCTGGTTCTTTACATTGTGTATTAACTGAATTAAATAACCTAGAGAATCCATTTACAAATTTTAATACTGAATATCTTCGAGTAAAATATTTTGAAAAGTGCAATTTCTTCTTGAAGCCAGAAAGTTTTATTATTGGTACAACACTAGACAATCGCAGTGAAAATAGCAGGGCGTTATTAGGACTAAAAAATTGTGAAGGATCTTTTATATCTATGAGAAAAGTTTTAAAACATTTTTTAGAATTGGGAGATAATTTTAATTCTATCTTGACATATCAGAAATGGCTTCTATCGTCGTCCGAAGAAACCCAAAATGTAATTCAAGGACATTTGTGGAAAAATATTATTAGTAACTTTAAAAATAAATTAGTGCTGCCTTTAATTCTTTATTTTGACGATTTTGAAACGGGCAATCCATTGGGTTCTCATACTGGGATATACAAAATCGGTGCTGTATATTACACTCTTGGTGTTCTACCACCGCAGTTTTCTTCTCATTTAGAGAATATTTTTCTAGCACAGCTTTTTCATTCAAACGATAGAGCGGCTTTTGGAAACAGAGCTACTTTTAGTAGATTGATTGAAGAATTACTCTATTTAGAGAATGTGGGCATTTCTGTTAAATTCAATGACACGGAAATGCAAGTTTATTTTGTTATGATTTTGATCGTAGGAGATAATTTAGGCCTAAACCAAATTTTAGGATACACTGAAAGTTTTTCCGCAAATTTCTTTTGTAGATTTTGCAGATGTGATAGAATTGAAACGGCTTCTCAAGTCGCAGAAAATCAAGATTTGATTCGAAATAAACTAAATTACAGAAACGACATTCTTAACTTATCCAATGGTATTAAAGAAGTATGCATATTCAATGATTTGCCGAACTTTCATGTAACAACAAACGTATCTTGTGATATTATGCATGATTTGTTAGAAGGAGTATGTCGTTATGATATGGCTAAGATAATATCACATCTAATCGATGAAAAACATTTTACTTTAGACATCTTAAATAGTAGAATTCGTTATTTTAATTATAATGTAGTTAACCAGCCCAATGTACCACCTCCAATTAAAGAAAACAGTTTAAGAAAGGGTAACATTATAATGTCATCAGCAGAAATGTTTTGTTTAGTTAAAAATTTTGGTCTTATTATTGGCGATCTTGTCCCTATAGATAATAATGTTTGGGAAGTATACGTAGTCTTATTAGAAATTATTGATATATGTACTAGCACTTCAGTTACCAAACAGCATGCTATATTACTACAAACTTTAATTAGCGAACATCATTCACTGTATTTAGACCTTTTCAAAGAGCCTTTAAAACCTAAATTTCATTTTCTTGTGCATTATCCTAGGATTATGTTAGAAATAGGCCCATTAGTAAATGTATGGTGTATGCGTTTTGAAGGGAAACATAAAGAATTCAAATCGAATGCTAAAGTAGTTGCTTCAAGAAAAAATATTGTATATACTCTATCTTTTAAGAACCAATTAAAATTTTGTCATCGCCTACTAAGTCGCAGAGGTTTATCTGAAAATAAACAGTACGGTCCAGGTCATTTCATTGTTTTAGAGGAACTTCAGAATAGTGCTTTTTTTAAACAATTATTACCTCAGAATTTACACGAAGAATGCTTCTTAATAAACTGGTATGAGGAAAACAATACTAGATACAGACCAAATTTAATTATTTCAATTGAAGTTATTGACAATTTAGAATCATTTAGAAAAATCGTTCACATATTTGTTGATAAAAATGAAAATGTATTTTTTTTGTGCAAATCGTTGACAACACTTTATTTTTGCTCCCATGTTCGTGCATACTGTGTTACTGAAAATAATCAATATGCTATAGTAAATGTGGATCATTTGCTTAATTTTATGCCAACTGTTATCAATGTCATGGCAAATGGTGACATTTTCGTGAAAACAAGTAGCTAACCCTTATATTTGTTATTACTTACTTTGAGGCTTATTACTGTAGTTGCACCACCCATATATATCTTCTTAATATTTAATAGTATTACGTTATGGTGAGTTAGATAATAGCGTTAAGAAAAGTATGTTTATTTAGTTTACATTAGTAGTATGCAAATAGGATTTTTTATACATTATAGTATTTAGTTTATTTTCACTTGTTAAATTAAATGTTTATATTCACCTACAAATAAAATCAAGATTCAAAAATATCTACTTTTTTTATTTTTAATGTAGCTATATTTATATCAAATATGTGTCTTTGTTTAGATGAAAACAATATTATTTTTGGTTGAAATAAATATTTCAATAAAATTGAAGGAATGCACATTTAAGTGAAATTAAATATTTATTTCATTTGAATAACGTAATTATTTGGATTTAAAAAAATGTTTATTCGTGTCAAATGAACATTTTTTTGTCAATAAAACTAATTTTTTTTATTTAAAACACAATTTTTTTAAATGAAATTAATGCTTTATTTGAATGAAACTAGGGGATTTTTAAAGCAAATATAATTTCTTCTAGGTCAAATACAGTTAAATTAATTTCAAATAAACGACTGAATCGCAGCAAATAACAATTATTTTGACGATAATGTGTTTCTTTATTTGCTTCAAAACGAAACCATATGTTTGAAGTAAAGAAACAATTCTAAATAAATTATTTGCTACTGTTAAAGAAATATTTATTTGCCACTATTTAAAAGAACTATTTATTTGAATGAAAGGTTGTTTGTTGGATACAAAGAAATCTTTTTCTCTGTGCATACGTTCCGGTTACGTAAGTTTCGTCAAAATATTGAACTAAATCTTCTGTACCGTCTGGACTAATGTTTTTCAAATATGTCATTCCTCTGGGGACATCATTTATTGGCAAAAAGGCCAAACCATCTAGCATGCCACAAAAATGGCTGAATTCCTCATCCGTGCGGTACCGCTGTTGCAAACCAAGTGCTTGAACTTTGCGGTACGTGATCTGGCATAAATGATAAAAGCAGCCACGAATAGTAATATTCTCACCAAGAACTTCCTTTACGGCTTGCATGGCTACTTTTTCAAAATCCATATTTACGGTCATCGGAGAAGGGAACAAATCTCTTGCCTCACATTCATTCATTATTGTGTTTAACACATACTCATATGTCTCTTGCGTTTTTCTTTGTAGCAGACAATACACCGAAGTCGTATAAATCCCTTGTATCTTAACACGAATCACATACAACTGTAAATAATGAAGCGGTGCTAGGGCAAAGTTGCCATCAAGGTACCAAGCATCTGACAAAGCTAACTGACGTAAACCATCGTCGGTGGCAAAAATTGTGACCCGCTCATCTGCATCATTAACGCCGTCACTTAACAAAAAACGATTAAATGAAGGTTCGCCTGTAGTGCACCAGGTACCAAAAACATTAAAAGTTAACAAATGAAGGTACCTATCTAACAGTAACTAAAATTAAATGAAAAATATATGATTTGTACCTTCTATAACCAGCTGTTGTAAGGTGTCAGGAATTGAAGGTAGGGTTTTCGATCGCTGGTTTCTTAAAGTTCTTTTAACAGTATCCTCCGCATTCTGGCTTTTACCTCGTTTTCCAGTGGTATAACACCTTCTGCAAAAATTTGCATCGGATTTGCAAGGGTGTCTTTAGCTCGCTGCTTTATGTGCTGTATGGACTTCGTAGCTTTTACTCCTGATTCGTCGGCTGGATGATTATGTTCACTTCTAATAGCAGGATTCGTTTTCTCTAATGAAGTCGTTAAAATGGCTTTACACTAAAAAAATATAAAGGTATCACTATAAAAGATTCCTCCAATATTCGTTCCCACTAAATTTACAATTTTTGATTTTTTAAGAATATTTTTGTATCAGGAAAACCGATTCAATAAAAGTATTGAAATTATTTCTTAATTCTTAGCAATAAATATTATAACTCACCTTGTACGAAGTACTTTTAGTACATCTCCAACGGATGAAGTCGTTGCATTCTTTTTGTTTTACGTACATATAGCCACTTAAGCATGTTTTGACGCCTCCTTTGTTTGAAGTGATCAACTCCATGATGGAAAATGAAACTTATTAGAAATAACTGCAGTAAATATAGTGCTTCCCCAACCCTTGGAATCTGGGCACTAACCAATTACACGGGGACTTTTCTTCCGGGGGCTTTTTTTCCAGGGTATTTTTTTTCCGGGGCTTTATTTTCGGGGGCTTTTTTCCAGGGCTTTTTTTTCCGGGGCTTTTTTTACCTAGATTCTAATCAAATATCCTCGTCTTCCCGTGGGGCAACTACATTTGTGTAAACAGAAACTACAAAATGCTGTACCAGTTACAAAAATTGTTGTAACAGAGGTATCCATTTTTAGTGGGCTCGAAAACACAATTTCATGAATGGTTTACATACGTTTATGTATACGAAAGACAAAATACTGTCGTAGATTCTTAAACATGAAAGTTACCGTTTTACATATTGTTGTGGATTATCTTACGCGTTTGTGTAAACTTTAACCGCAAACGGTTTACACCAAAAGTTTGTAAGAGCTTTCACAATTCTCAATCAGCTGATTGTTACATTTACAATGAAATAATGTAACTGCAGCAGTAAAAATATGAAATTAAAAACAATACTGTTACACCAATTGACAGATATTAATAACAATACGACAACGTGAAATTACATTAATTTTTGGACACCATAGCCAAACTTGTATTTGAGTTTACAACAAAATTACAACATTTCACAATGTGTAATTCCAACAATAACTTTTTTCTCCGTGTAGAATTAGATGGTGACGGTACGGCCGGCCTCAACACAGCTTGAAACTTTTCACTGAACACATCACTATATATGGGGCACCGGCACTTTGTTTGAAGCATCCGGTAGAATACAAAATGGCACATCTGCAGATCACCATTAACCCTTCGCTAGGCGCAGGTTGAACTTGTTCATTAGTGGGCGCACACGGTGTACGAGACCGGTTAAAAAAAATAGACTTGAGAGACAACTAATAAGTGTTTTGTTCAAACTATAAGTTTTTTGGACATTTTATTACAATTATATGACATTTGCTTGACAACATCCCTTTTACATTATTTTCAATCAGGGGGCTGAAAAAACTACACAAATACGGTTATATTTTTTTTTTGTTCGATTACAAAACAATAACTAAAAAATATTCTGATACATTCGACCTCAAAGTTATTCTTCAATATACTCAAAGCCCTAAAAAAATTAAAACCAGTAATAAAATTACCATACATAGACGTACCCGGAACATAGAAAAGAGGTACAAAAATCAGCGATGAGAATCGTAGCAATTTGCACATAAAGGCTTCACATGCTCTAAACACAAAAATTTAGCACATAGTTCACAACAATATTTAGTTTTTCGGTTTTTTCTCCAATTACAGTCACCACATCTTCCAGTTTGCCCTGGATTTCTCTGAGCTGGTTCATTCTCTTGCGGATCTTGCAGATTACACAGTTCTTTCAGTCGCATTCTAATAGTTGCTGGGATATGTCGATTCAGATATCTATTTTTTTGATGGTTGTACGTCAAAGCAAAAACTAGTTCTGTTACCATTTGTCGTCTTGGTGTTGTTGAATTAACATTGTTACAGTTATAAATAACGAACGCGTTTATCCCTGTAACATTCAACAAACTATAAAAAATCACCATGGGCCATCTTCTGGAACAACGTGCTACATTGTACTGTGCACACAATTTGTCCACAGTATCGACACCACTTTTCGTTGAATTATACTGTAATATTATTTCTGGTTTACCAGATTCCTCAACAACATCATCGCCGTGATGCATGGTTGAGTACAATATAACATTTTTATTTTTTTTTTCGGTTTATATGACACTAAGGTTCCTCCGCAGCCAAAAGCAAATACACTAGATCCAATTGGCCTACTTTGAGCTTGGTTGAAAATATCGGGTATTTCCTTTCTTCTGCCCTTTATAGTTCCAACTAAGGTTAGACCATTTCGTTTTAGTTCTATACCGAGTGCAGCGCTAGTGTACCAGTTGTCTGTTGTGACATTTCTGTTCGAATTATAAAGGTGCTGACAGGCTCTTTCAGTTATAGCTTTGGTACTGTTGTCTATACTGAAAGGGCCCGCTGGTTGTGTCCCAACATAAACTTCCATATGACTAGTGTAAAATAATTTCGCATCACAAGTAGCGAATATTTTCAAACCATATCTATTAGGTTTACTTGGGATGTACTGGCGGAAAGAACATCTGCCTCTGAAGGCTTCCAGTTTTTCATCAACAGTAACAAATTGAGAATGAGAGAAACTGTTCTTTTGATTTTCATTCCATTTTGTCAGTATAGTTCTAATTGGAGCTA
>JABXWE010104848.1:0-17599 GCA_014611495.1 Limonius californicus | reverse complement strand
TTAAACTGTTTTTGGTAACTATTTGGTTTTTAAGAGTGGTGACATTTGCTTTCACTTTGATCATAAAACGACAAACGTCAGATGTCAATACATAACCACAAACTTTGAACTGTATTTATTAAATTTACTACAATCAAATATAACTTAAACTTAACTTTTAACGAATTAATTAAACAATTTTTCAAGTTATTTAAATTTTTAATAGTATATTAAAGAACTAGTTTCATAAGGCCTTTTCTTAACGCACGAGTCCAAGTTTGAAAAACGAGACGCGAAGCGTCGAATTTTTCAACGGACGAGTGCGACAAGTGGTCTTATGAAACGTGTTCTTTATACTAATTTTTCTATTGAGGAAGTTTAAGAGTATTTTAAATAAATTTATGTAGAAAATTTTACGTCAAATCGATTACTAGAGAGTTTTTATAAACACTTATGGCAGCACTGACAGGTGGCTGAAACTGACATTTCAAACTTTCAAATTCAAATCGAACTACCAACATGGTAAAAAAACAAACTAAAAACAGTACGATTATAGGCCTCCTTAACGTACTGTTTTTAAGCTAAAACAGTGCGCTTAGAACGGCTTTATAAAACCGAAATAGAAAAACTAATTCAAATGTCAGAACAACGCAATTGATACTTTGCCCGTTAGATGGCGACTGTCAAATGTCACTTGACAATTCGCCAACGTTACGCCCAAAAATCCCTAGACTGTGTAATGCGACATTTTTAATATCAGAAATTTTGAATTTCTACATAACCAGTATAATAATATACTATTTTGATGCTTTTGATTTTTTTTTTTGAGTATTTTGTGTAAAATTCCTGCATTATCTGGATATCTGGCAGATTATACTAGTACTGATTTCATTTACTATATAAAACAGTAATATACATTGTTTTATTTAGATGCAAATAATTTGGAAAGCCAAGAACAAAAAGAAAACGAACAAGCAGTAGCGGAAGACAATAAATCCTCTAAAGTGTTCAAAAGTAAGCTAGTGAAAAAAGAAATGGAACTAAAATTAGTAGCCGAAATAAAAGAACGTGCAGATCAGAAAAATCGAAGTTTAAGAGAATCTCCCCTTGACCCAATAGTGGCTGTGAGCAATATAAATAACGACCCTGCTGCACAATTAGTGTCAGAACTGTCAGAAACTCTGAACCTGGAATGGGATCCGGACAAAAGGAAAAACTCCCAGAGTGCAGTGTTGAAAGAGAAATCTGAAAATAACAGCAACACATTTATGTCGCATCTCAAGAAAGTTGAGCCCATTTTAAAAAAGCAAGCGCCGAAAGAAAAGGAGGAAATCAAGAGTTCCGGTAAAATTATAGATTTCAAGTCACGCTTGAGAAAGGTCGAGAGCGGTACTGAGAAGAAAACAGAAAAAGAGGATGAAGATAATAGTCAGTCTTCTGAACAGGGTAAAAATGGTATTGAAAACGAGCAGGAGATAAACAAACGCGAAAGCACCGCTAGTTCTGATAGTGGAAATTTAAAAATAGAAGAATGTGAGGATAAACGGAAGAGCACTGGTAGCATCAGCAGTCTTAAAAAACTGTGGGAAACTAAGGATTCGGCTGAAAATGCGGGTAATGATTTTTATATTTTTGGTGAATTCTCCTAAAATTTCTAATGACTGTGTAGATTTTATACTATTTAAAAAAAAATGTACGTACCGTATTTACTGACATATATATGAAAGCATTTAATTCACTATAATATTTGCTACTTCTCTTTAAAGCTTTCATAATGTTGGATTAGGCTCCATATTTTCTATTTTGTGCTTAGTTTCTATTTTTTTTTTGTTTATTTATGTTTTCCCACGCTTGTTTTTCCCAGTTTTGTATTTGCATTTTCCTTGCGTCTTTAATTGCTCCATCCCACCATTTCATTTTCTCCTCTGTAATCTCAATATTTATCGCATTTATGCTGACGTTTGTGATATCCTGGCTAATGACAATTTTATTATATTTTATGCCATTTTTGATGAATATTGCAACTCCTCCACCCCTATTATTGTGAAATACAGTGAAATATGGCCTTATAATAAGTAACGTTAATATATTCTATTTCATTCGTGTACAACCAGGTCTCCGTTAGTATTATTATGTGGTTGTCTTGTTGTTCATGCGCTATTACCTCTAATTCATGCAGTTTATATCATAAACTCCGTATATTTATATATATTATATTAAAACTTACACATTTTTGCTCTGCATTTGTCTTGTTTTTGGTGTTTGTGCTGGGGTCGGTTACCTTAGTTGCAGCCATTACTGTAATTATAATCCGTTTGTTCTCTAATTATTTTGTAGTATGATACAAACATTTTCATCGTCAGCAGAGTGATTGCAATTTAAATCTTTGTTATATGTTTCTGTTGCATATTTGCAATTAGTACATGTAAGTTCTTTTATTTTGCAGTTAAATTTTTTGTGGTTCCCAGCACAAAACGAACAGACCTCTGCTCTTGTACATTCTCTAGTTTTGTATCCGTAGCCATAGCATTTGAAACATTTGTATACGTTTAAATATTCGCATATGTTACATGTGCTCCATCCTATATTTATACTCCCTCTGGGTACAATTTTTGTAAAGGTATGTGGGTCCAGTTCTAGGTACGCGGTCCATTTTCCATTATGTCTATTTTGATTTGTGTATAGCAATTTTATCTGAATCTGTGTAGAATCATGCATTCCGTAATTTTGTTGTATAAGTTGTGCAACTAGTTCATTTCCTCATATTTTTTTCTTAGCCCAATAATTTTTATCTTTGGTGCTTTTACTTGTGTCGTTTCTATTTCATATTTTTGTCCAAGTATTTTCTGAGTTTTTTGCAATAACTTCTCCCTTGCTTCCTTTGTTTGTTTGTACAACGATACCAAAGAGTATGTAATGAGGAAGAGACCTAGCCTTACGGAATTTAGAGTACGCTGTAAAATGTGTTGTAAAGGTGCAGTAAATTAGTCGGGTTTTCTACCTGCGCCTATTATTAGTCATCAGTGGTGTTTGTCCATTATACCGCTGTTGCCATATTGTGCTTGTACAGGATTGCTTTTCTTGCCCAGTTGGTTTAGGTAGTATAATGTTTAAATCACAGTTCTACTGCATTACACAGTACCTGGATTGACGACTACGGACAGAAAATGATAAAAACCATTTTTATGATAATGCCTGACTGTAAAAATGGTGCGCTACCAAAATGTTTGAAATTTGAAAACCTGTTTTTCTAAACCCGCTCTAAAGATTTTGATTCGTTTTTGTCATTTGCCCAAATTCCTACCGTTATTATTATACACATCCCCCAAATTTCATTTATGTAACATTAAAAAGAAAAAAATCTATAGGGGTGAGCCAGCCGGTGTATAATTCCAAAAATTTAAAGATTCAAAAGTTTATTAATAACAAAGTAAAATATATAAATTTTAACTTCATCTAATTGCACATAAATAAATGTACATAGAACTTACGGAGATCATAAATCAAATAACAAATCGCACTATTAAATAAAATTATAAATTGAAATTTTATAAACTGTTCTTAACTACACCTAGAAAAACATTACAACAATTTAAATTATCCAATGACACTGTGGACATATCAAATCATCAAATCAAATATGAAAAATGTGTTTAACAATATTTAGCGTATCATTTCTTATTAATAATTATAAACAATATTAACAATTTCAACTTCAGCTTTTGGCCGAAACCAAATTCGAAACCAAGATCCGGAGTGCTGTTTGTTCAACTAAAAATGTTTTAATAATTGCTTTTAAAAATGACATGATACATATTGAAATAACGCACCAAAGAACTAATAAAAGCTGAAGATGGAATTGTTAATATTGTTTATAATTATTATTAAGTATGAGTTTCAAGGAAGTAAGGCGAGAAACAATTTACATATTGTTTCTTACTTTAAAGTTACCACTGATTGATTAAAAAAAAAATGGGTCAACCTATAATATCACTTTTAAAATATAAACATTCTATTCTAAATATTATTTAAGTGTTGTACTCTTGTACTACTTGCACTTTTATATTGACCCGCTACTCGTAAGTCATAACCATTTCAGAATTTTAAATAATTTACACTTTATCAAATGTTTTATAAAAAACAATTAATGTTCATAACATCCGTCGTCGATTTACAATCTTTATTTGTTCAACTCATAAAACTACCATATTCTTCTTAAAATTGAGGGAAGTCTTATTTCTTGAAAAGTATTTCGAAAAGATCCGTAGCAAAACCGTTGCTACGTTTGTTACAATTACAGTGGGTCTCTTTAAATACTTCACGAAATCTTTGGTGTTGTAGTCCGTTTCTAACAAGAGCAGTTCACTTGGTTCGTTTAATGACTCTTTTAAACAGATGTGATTCGAACACCCAGTGCTATTAAATTTTTTTTAAATCGTATAAGCTACGTAACCAGCGACGTACACTACAGAACATTTTTCTAAAGTAACTTTTTCCATCACAGAGTTAATATAATATGGAGTTTGCTCCTGATCTTCACTGTCTTCTACAGTTACGTTATGATTTTCTTCAATGCCGCTATAGTTCACCTCGTCTCTAGATTGATCGTTAATCGGTACTTCTTCTAAATCCACAAAATTGTCTTCATCTAGTTCACAATTTGAATTTTGGGGGGCCGCCAACAGTCTCAGATACATATTAAACTGTAAAATTTGTCTAAACAACTTCGCTGTAGGATTAGAACAATGACCACCCTTGCGTCTTGCAGTACCAAAAAAATTTTCTAACGGACCCTGATTTAATCTACTTGTCAGCAAAAACTGGTAGCCTTCACTTCTTAAATCTCGCAACAATCCCAAGATAGCTTCGATAGACAGCAAAAAACCTTTAAAACAATAAATACCCTCTCTTGACTTACGATCCTTTGTATATGACTTCCAAGTCAGTATCCATTGCTTCATTTGCGTCAAAAAATGTCCAGATTTTCTGTTTTAGCAGACAACGGACAACGATAAGGGTTAGGGTCCTTTAAAATTCTGCTATTTAATGTGTCAAATAAATTATTCATTTTTAATAGAAAATCTGCTGTGTTAGCAGCTCTACAACTTCGCAACTGACCAGTTCTGATGCACGTATTAATTGTTGCAGTCATTGAGTTCGAAAAAATTTTTGTGGCTAATTTTACCCTCATCTTCTGGAAACTATTTGGCCTGATATGTATATCAGAAACTTTCAATAACTCTAGCTGTAGTGGAAGATTTATCAATCTGATATGCTTTTTCCACATCATTCCACGAGATGATTTTACCAGCAACATAAAAATTGTTAGTCATTAAATTGTTTCTTACGCTTTTTGTCAAACGTGGAACATCATACATGGAAATATTATGATGTCCTTTATAAAAAAATACGGCTTATCTGCCGTTACTCCCAAATGTGCAAATGTAGTTCTATTACTAGCTGCTTGGTCACAAGTTACAATTCGTATATGTAGACCAATTTCTTGTAAGGTCTCGATATTTTTAACAATTAAATCACGCAAAGCTTCCATGTTTAACTGTAGTTCCAGATAAGTAATAACTTATGGGAAGTTTCCAATTTTTAATAAGTCCGCTCACCATACAAACTAATGCCTGCCTAGCAACTGTAGCTGCCCGACCAAGGTGTCCTAAATCTTGAAACCCTTCGATGATGTCCTGATGAGCGTTATATTCAACACCCTTTTTGATACTCATTTCATCAAAAAGTAGAATACATTGCTTTTCGTCAACTGACATACACTGTTCTTTATTTGCTAGTTTCTGAAGCACTTTATTCACTAGTTTCTGAAGAATCTCGTTTTTACTCCCTGTAGATAATTCATTTACTCTCAAGCAATACTCAATCGTAGCTTTACAAGGTAATGAAAATTTTAAATTTGCACGCATACAAAGATACAGGGCAGGGGACTTCTAATACATACTCAAGCCAAGCTCTTTCTCGTCTTTTATCCAAGGATGTCCCCTTTTGTGCAGTAGCTGCATATTAATAAACACCCGCACACTTTTCGGCTGCACACTCAAAATATTCATATATCTATCGGATTCTTAAATATCTTTTTCTGCATGCGATAAATACGTGCATTTTTTGAAGCTACTTGTCTTCTTAGATTATTTATGCGTGTTTTATACACCGGAGACGACAGACACCTTTTAGCTCTTCTTTTGGTAGGGGTAGGTATATTCATTATTTCCTGTAATATTCAAGTGTTGTTAAAATTTGAGCCATACAATCGGGATGCAAAGATGGCTTACATATAGTAATAACCAAATCCGTAAGCAAACGGGAAATTACAAAATAATAACAAATATTGTGCATAAATCCCGATTATTTTATGATACTATCAGCAGCTTCTGGTTTCACAGGAAATGATCTGAACCTTGATATTTTAAATGCAACAGCCTACATATTTTTACATACTTGGAATCACGATAAAGCTCTGCGTTTGGATATTGAACGAAATTAGCTGCCCCCCCCCCCTCCATTTTATTTTTTATTTATTAAGATAATAATAATAAAATTTCCCGCGATAAATATATATGTAATGTGCTATAATTACGATTTTTATATTTTTACATATTTGGAACTGTAAAAAACACAATGCGTCTGTGCATTTTTTAATTAATAGATATCCCGAATACACTTTGAGGAAAAAACACAATAGCACTCACCTGTAATGAAGCAGCCAAATTTTCCTCGGGTTCCTCCTCATATACTGCTACTACAGAAACACTCCTTTTTTGTGGTTTCTATACACTTTAGGAGTAACTTCTTTCGCTAATACAATGTTTTCCGGCGATAAAAGGAACATTGTTTTCAGTCAACTCTTGGGTACTGGTAATCTGATGTGATTTATAATGCAATGGAATTGCATCAGAAACGAATATACTTTTCAATGAATTCGTAAAATTTTGTTTACTAAAATGCATAGCACAAATTCGATTTTCACGTAATTGTTCATCAGATAGGATAGATCGACATAGAGACGCACATTTCCACAATTAGCTAACCACTTTGTACACCTGGAATCATCGTTTGGAAAACGAAAGAAACTTAAATTGCAGTTACTTTCGTGATTACACATGAAATCAATATATGCACAAGACGCGTATGAAGGGGCCATTGCAAATTACTTGAAATGTAAAACAAAGGACTAACAGCACCAAATGCTTGTTTTGGCATTGAAAATAGACTAGTAAATAGTTCGAAAAGTTTTTACAAACTAATTGCAGTGCCTGAAGTAACTGTTCGCAATTGGAAAATTGCTACGCCCTGAAGTGGTGGGAGAAGGTTTTTCCTCTTATCGTAAATGATCTGATTTGAAAACAGTTTACAATAAATTTTACCTGAAGAGTAGCTTAAGAACCGAGTATGTTGAAATGACTTTTTTTTAATTTTGAACGCAAAAATCTCTATTTAATTTGAAATGTCAAAATTAAACAAAAATATTTAATTAACCAAAAATATTATTAGGCTTTTCTAAATAAATGAATTTATATTTATTTTACGAAATATACAATTTCATATTCGGCTGCACCAGCGCGGCATTTTATTATATAGAGATGTATTTATACTCAGAAATGACAAGTGGAATTTTACAACCCTGGAGATTCTAAGAAATGCGCAAATACGGTCTGTTGTTACCAAGGTACTAGTAATCCAAAGGGAACGAAGGTTATGTTGAATATGGCAACACCGTTGGACTTTGAGGCCAGTTAACTGTAGTATAATGGTTTTTTTCTGAGATAATCTGAACTCCCTGGGCTACAAATAGTACTCTTAACCGGCTGACAGAAGGCCAAAGCCCTGGATCCTAGCGGACGGGTGGTTTAAGTGTATAGGCTAAATATCCTAGCGCTAAGTCTCTTCCCCATCATATACCCTTTGACGATACCTCAATTTTTTATATTTTTTACTCCAGTTATGTTTATGTTATGTTAATTTTTGCTTGTACCTCTTGTTTCCTCACTACTTTTATGTTTGGGTTTGATAATGATGCTTTGTACACTTTTCATGGGTATGCGCCCTTTGCTGCTTGAATAGCTTGGTTTGCTGTAATTACAGTTGTCTATTATTTCTCGAGTTACATCTGCCTATAACACTGATTTCTTCTTCATTCTTTAAGCCTTTTCTCTTCTTGGGTCGTTTTTTCAAACTTCTTTTTAATTCACTTATGTTTGCGCACTTACTACGAAACTGTTTTCCGCATTCGCTTTCACATCTAATGTGTCTTTTTGTCTACTTTTTCCTTGTTGTTTTAACTGTTGTCGTTTCTATCATTCAGTTTCAAGTTTGCCAGATTTATTATCTTGTGGGGTATGTTTAGGTTTCTCATATCTTGTACTAGTGTTTTTCTGTGAACTTTATCTAAGGGCTGCTTCAAATTTATTGGTAGTGTGGGTGGTAGTTAAATACTGTTCTTATAAGATTTTCTATTATTTGTTTCCTATGTATGTTGTCCGTTGTTGATCTATCCTGTGTAATTTTGCTTACACTTTTATACATTACTTTATGATCTTTCTGATTCCATTCATATCTTTTGTTATTTATTGTGAGTTGTTTTTAATTTTGCTTCCAGCTTTACTATCTCTTTGATTTCATTCTGAATATTCAATTTTTTAGCTGTTAGAACCATTATTAGTTACAATTTTTGTCTCCTTAAGTTTTTCTTATGGATTTTTCATCCCATGTTTGAATTTTGAAGCAGGTCATTTTCTGCTCATTTTTTCCCAATTTAAATGCTCATCCACTGTTTTTTAAGTAATCCTCATTTTCTTTTATTTAATCCTTTTATAACTACATTATTTTTCTTCTTTTGTTTTTCTAGAGCTGCCACCATACCCTCTAACTTTATAACTCCATAAATATGTCTTGACCTTGTTTTAGTTTGTTTAAATTCTTTGTTGCTTCTCTGTGCCTCAATCGCTTTTAGTATCTCCATTATTTCTTCTTTCATTTGAAATTCGAAATATAATTCCACTTACTTTAACTTTCCATTTGCTCTTTTTCGCTTTATGTATTCAGCAATGATATACTACTAGCCTTCGTTTCCTTCTTTTCGGGGACTCAAGAATTGTTTGTTATTGGTTTACTTCACTTAGTTTTTTCTCAAAGTGGATGATCAAACCAATTAAAAAGATTGATAACTGAGGAGGAGGAGGAGGAGTTTTTTCTCAAATTCATTCAGATTTACTACTATCAATTTTTTATCTTTTTGTTTTCTGACTCGTGCTGTTTTCAGCGTAACCTTAATTCCCATATCGTTTGCTATTCACGCGTTGACTGTGTCTTTTAGGTTTCCATCTTGTAGTAGTGCTCCTCTTATTACTATATTGTTCTTTTCTTAATTATTCTCTTGCATTTCGATCCTTTTCTCCAGTATTTCAGTTTTTTTTCCTGGGGGTTTTTCTGGGCTTCCTATTTTTTTTTGGTTTGCAGTCAACTTTTTTCAGCTTCTCTATGGACTTATTCTCCTTCATTGCTTTACTATTTGCTCCTAATTCCATACAAATTGTATTCTGTAAATTTTCGTTGTTCTCTTTGTTTTCATTTCTCATTTTACCTATGAAGGTTTTAAGCGTTGCTTGTATTGTTTTCATGGCTTTCTCCATTTGTTCTGATTTTGCACTTTACTTTGTAGCCGATTTAGTCAGTGTGACTGGAGTTCTTGCCGTTTTTGTTTCCTTTTTGCTGTTTTCTTCTATTTCCTCTTCTCGTATATCTGCTAATTCTTTCTTGATGTCCATGAATTTCCATTATTTACACTAGCCACAATTTTCTTCTCTTATGATAAATTCACTTGGCATTAGCGCATTGCAGTACTGGCTATTTAAAAATTTGGTTTTCTCCTTCAGTCGTGGCTAATTAACTACCAGAACTTGGTTTTGACCTTAATCTTCCACGTGCCAGGCTTTTTAAACCTTTCTCTTCCGCTCTGCAAGCACTCCTTTTAACTCTTTAACTGGCACTTCTCAATCTTCATACTCATGTCATTGTTTTTTTAGGTAATATTCAGTTGAGCCCCAAACTTTCTCTGAAGAACACCAAAAATGAAGATAAAAGCGAAATTTCTCCAAACGACGCATCGGACGATTCCACAAAATTAAACAAAACAGAAAAGCGGGTGTGGCCTCCAACAAACGAAGACAAGCCAGTCATTCCCACCAAGCCGCCAGTGAAAGCTGTAAAGCCAATCATAGCCAGTCGTCCAGCTGGTTCGGCCATTTATGCAACTCCAATTCCGCCTTCGAATAATTCTAAACCCCCCATCTCTGCAAAGCCTACAAACCTGGAGAGTCGGACGCCCGAGGACGAAGTTAAAAACAACACGGCCGACAAAAGCGGGAAGGACAACATCTTGGAGATCTCGCAGGCTTTAGAGTCGACCTTGAATAGCATAAAATCAAATTCTAGCATATCTACGGCTACTTGGTTACAACTCTCGGATAAAATAGGTCTGTTGCACGTCTCGTGCATGGATTACGCTGACAATGTAGTTCCTGCTCACACCAAGTTCCACTTCCGGGAGCTCCTGACCCGGCTGGAGATCCAAGCGAGGCAGTTGAGGACCGCCGGTTCCCGCAACACGACCGAGAACATGCGGTACGTGAACGAAGTTAACAATACCATTAAAGATGTTGTGAATGCAGTGCTGCGGTAAACGATTTGCAATTCTCATAATTTATTCGACTGTGTAGGACCACTTATACTTAAGAATTTTAGGTAAGTTGTGCATTTATCAAATTTCGTGGGTATACCGTGTATGTGTCGTTTGTTTGACTGTGAGGCCTAAATTTTGACCGCCTTAACAGTTTTCGAATGGTGGGTGTGAAGAAAGGGTCCTGAAATTTAGGTCTCCGTTTTAATTTTATTTTCACTAAGCTGTGATACCAGTAGATTTATTTTTCAATGCTCAAACGTAACTTATTACTTTAGACTTTTTACCTGTTTTAGCATTGTTTATCCATAATCCTTGGTTGAGTGATTTACGTTAGGCAATTTGACACTCTGGTTTCGTTTTTGCGTGGCTACTTTGTTTAATTTTATTACCGTCACATTTGTATTTTTTGGTTATTATAAGTTTTAAACTTTTTTTTTTAATAAACCCCTGAATCAAAACATTTGTGAATAGGGGACATTTTCATAGTTTTAAAAAATACAGAAATAATTTTGGAAGGCTAGCATTTACAATTGGGAATTTCTTGCATTTAGCATTAACTTATTTTTATTTTTTTGAAACGAAAGCTGTATGTGGAATCATGATCAATGCTTTGTATAAATCTCGTACGTCTTACCTGTCTACAGATCCGAAGGAATTTTGGAATCTCTTGATATTGATTATGTTATGGAAAAAAAATTTCTAATGGTTTTATAAAAATTGACAAAATTGTGAACAACGTAAGGGAATAATGTAGGCAATTTGTCATGCGGAAATGGGGGTATAGCCTGTTTTTGAAATATAGAACTTTACACAGTAAATTAATAAATCTGAAATATTTGAGCATCATCATCCGGCAGTAATCTACTAGGTTGGAAGCCTATGCCTAAAACAGTCGACAAAATTATGTTTGGTGGTTAGACAACCCTACATACAAAAATTTCAATTAAGCTAAATGCCAACCTTAATAACGCTAGGCGGTACCCTGTTTAGGCAGCAAGATCCATGTTTTTCTTAAGAAAAAAGGCGTCGACAACACATGAGTTATCAAAATATGAACCTGAGAAGGTTACAGTGAGTTCTGTAATTTATGTAAAAGTCTTCAATCTGGTATTTTAAAATCGAAGGAAAAGAAGCTTCAGCATTGAAATTTTGTTTTGTATTTCTGCCGTACCCTAGATTGTGGTATTGTAAGTACGCAAGTTAATTCTGTGTCCAAAGTTATTCTAGATACTAACTAAAACCCTGCAGCGTAGCGGGAGGCAGAAAACAGAACTAATATTAGAATTTAGTAATTTCTAAGCTTCATATTGGTAACACTTTTTTACATCTATCAAACTGATATTAATTTGTTAACCTTGTTTAGAAAAAATGACAGAAAACATCAGTGGTGTTTGTTTATTTTGATTGGGTGAGATCGCGGATGCGGATTTCCTAGCGTCTCTATACCCTGAAGCTTATTGTATTATGAATCAGTGGTGTACTAAAAATTTTAAGTAATAATACTACTACATTGCAGTGTGAAGACAAATTTTACTAATTTCTGTAATCGCCGCTACTGATTTCTCGACAGTTACAACATAACCAAACATTATATAATATGTTACATTTATTTCACTTCCTATATTACCAAAAGGGTTAGATTTATTGGCCAGACAAAATAGGGTAAACTGACAAAAAAAGGTGTTTGAAGCGCCAATAAAATATATAGAACGACTAAACAATCTTTTGCACGACAAGAAGAATATTTCCCGACAAAATAGGATATCGCATGACAAAAATGTATATTCAACGAGGAGAAATAAATATATAAAACTGAAAAAAATCAAAGGAACGGCAAAATATAAACGACAAGAAAGTACACCTTAATGACCGTATTAACTTTGAGAAAAATTAGTGACATAACATGAAATTTAATAAACGTATTTATTTTCAGTCTTGTTTACCTAATAATTTGGTAGTAATATTGCACAATGCAGTACCCCACCGTACATAAAAATGCAGATAAACATGCTTAATAAAATAATGACAAAAATTGTGTTAAGCGATTCTGATCAAACAAAATATAATAACTTATCATTTTATTAATAAAAAAACAGAGAAAAACGACACAACAAAACTAAAATTAAAGAAAAATAAAAAACATCAATTTTTAACAAAAACAATAAAACAAAGGTTTTCTATTGCAAAATTAAAGCTTTTTTTGCTCTAGCTAGACGTCCGCGTTTACGTTTTTGGCCTAATGCCATTAATTGCCTCGGCAGGTACATCAACCAATTTTAGTCGTATCTTCATCCCCAAGACATGTTTACATTGTATATGTTTTAAAAAATAAGGGCATGTGCATTTCGATTCATTTAACTGTTATGTTATGTTATGTTAACAATTATTATAATCCATATCGTTGCTGTTACTGCAATAGATCGTATGTCGAAAAAAGATAATTTTCAGGAAACGAATAAAACATTATAACTTTTTAATGTTTTTCTTTTCTTTTAAAATTTATAGGTAAAAAATATAGCATTGTAGTACAGTTTATTGTATATTATCGGCTTAATGTATAAAACTACTATAAACCGAATTATGTTCACATAGGAGTTATTGCTACTGATATTTGGTTGTAAATTTTGACATGCGGCTTTTTGCAAGCAGGGATTTTTGAATGTGCAGACCTATTCAGGAGCTTTTATCATGCTTAAGGTCACTACAACTTTTAATACTGAATTTTGGGAGGTAATTAAAACGAACACAACATTAAAATGAACGAATGGTGTTTTATTTTTTACAAAACTGAATTATTATTAATTATTAGAAAGAACAAACTGTTTAGAGTTATTAGTTTTTAATAATGTCATTTGTGGAGCAGGGTGTCGTAAAACGGTCTGCAGTCTCGTGGGATTAGTTCTTTTAATTCTTGTAGATGAGCAAATTTGGATGCCTCAATAGAACAGGGTCCTTCGTAAAGGAAGGGCCTCTCCTTATTAGATGTAGGTGTACTTTTCTGACGATGAGGTAGCTGTGTCCAGGTGTCTGAAAAATTCAACTTGTAGCAGATGGTGCCCTCCGTTGTATACTGTAGACCACAAATATCTATTACGATAGGATCCCCGGCTTTCCTACCAGGCCTGATACTAGAATAATATTTAGGCTCAATTTTAGAGAAATCTGAGTATGATAAGGCTACCGCCTTATAGGGGGATGGGTTTTGCCGTGCTCCTGTAATGATGTGTAGATAATCACTGGGGAGGTAAACTTCCTTCCGACATCCAAATTTACGTTCAGTTGAACTGAGTCCACCTCTATTTGGGTGTGACCCACCACAAGATATTTTTGTTCAATTGTGACAGACACTGTCTTCGCTATTTCAAGGAGTGCATTGGATAACTTGGTGTTACGGTTTTGATAGCAACACCCATCGCTCCATATTACAATTTTTGCCGGGTGATTTTCGGTAATTTCTTTCTTTAGAAACATGGTTGCTAAGGATGCAAAAACATCGCTTTCAAGTCCTCCCTCTCCCTCATGCCAAACAAAACAAGTGACGTCCTTATTTTTCCTATTGTAATAGGTTAAGTTATGAACTTTTAATTTTGTTTTGTAATAATTTGCTGCTGCATTCAACCTAGGGGCTAGGAGAATTGCTTGGAGGTCTACTGAGTAAGCTAATACCTTGTCGTCTGTCTGGGAGTCAGATTTGTCCTTTTCTTCTTCCTCTCGAGATTTCTCTTTATTGTGGAGATGTGAATTGTATGTATCTTCCGTTACCGACTCCTTTTTGTATCCAGAGCACACATTGCATTGATCTTTTTTTGGGCTCCATATTACTAAATTCAGTTTTCTAAAAACTTTTGTAAAACTCGTCCCAAGATGCAGCGTTTTTGTTTTCTTCCTTGCGTTTTTGTTGGTATATCCTGTGCACATGCCTGTAGCTGTCCCAAGCAGGCTCTAAATAAAGTTTTGTAGATGATGCCCTACAATAGTGGGATTCTAATTTCGGTAAATTTAACAAAATCTTCAACCCCTTTCGCACAAGCACTTTGATGTTGTAATACCTCTTCAGCAGAATCATTAATCACATTGTCGGATTTTTTTTCCAGAACCCAATTTTGAATGGTCTGTTCCCCAATGCCCAGTGTGGCCAGAAACATGTTTTTGCATACAATTTTCTTAGTTTTTGTTTCTTTAAGTACCTCTTCTTCCACATCATTTACGATTAAATAATATTTAAGATTTACTTTCTTCCGTTCTGTCTCAGTTGTATTTCTTCGGTGTTTTGGGACAACTGGCAGTACTTGTCCGCTAACGATGACTTCTTAGCTTCCCATGATGTCAAATTCCAGAATGTCGCAAACAAATGTTGCCTCTGTTCATCCGTTATTTCACAACATTGAAATCCCTGCCTTGGTCCACCCTTCGCAGCTCTTCTTGGATGACTAGCACATTTTAGTTTCAATACTCGTTCCTGTTCTGCTGCCGTTTGTCGGTAAATCCCATCGTCATTTTTTTTAACGCCAGTGTACGCTTTTCCATGCAGTCATAAATTGGCATTTTTTGCTATTTTCCACAATGTAGCGTTTGACATGCGACTGATTGCGCTTGCCAAAACGAGTTGATTGCTACTTGGGACATATTTCCATTTGCGCGCGCATTGAATACTACTATACCGTGACATAAGAGGTTTTGCCAGAAGCTAGAGCTGATTAGTTTGGTTCTAGTGGTTCCAAAATCTAAAAATGGCTATTTTTTGACATACGACCTATTGCAGTAACAGCGACGATATGCTATAATTATACTTTTTAAAGTCATCGAATGTTTTGCATTTGCATTTAAGCAATAAAGCCTGAACATTATTAAAAAATTGGCCCACTAGAAGTCTGTCTCGGAACGTGTGTTCCTTTTTGATAACAGGGTTGGTGGATTCGAATCCATTGTTCGTACTAGGGTAACCAACAGCAACTCCTTCATACCAGTTTGAATTCTTTTGCATCCATTGCAATTTACAATAATTAATTAAATCTATAATTTGATGGTCACTTGATGTACTCCATTTCTCTAAGAAAAGTTGAGATGCTTTGAAATATGTACTTTCATCTTTACATGTCTGGAAAGCATAGATATCTTGTTTTAAATCTTTGACAGCACTGATTTTTTAAAGTATTTTTCTACATTTTTCAAGACATGAAAGAAACACATTATGCGTACCTCAGGCATACCAAAAATATTTGTAAACCATTGCGTAATGGATTCGCTGGCGTCAGCAAGGAGTAGTAATGGATTCCAAGGTAAATCAAAATTATGTAAAGCTTCAAAAATAAAACTAAAGTCGGCTGCACTTTCACCTTTGCAGACAGCGATAGCAAATGGATGAAACACTTGATTTTTGTCACTCGTTTCCACGATCAGAACGGGTATCCCTGCCATATGATTTTAAATGTCAAAACAATTTGAACCTTTTTGATTTTTTTAAATTTTCGTATAACCTTGGAGTCGACAATACAATTTTTGTATCTTGCTCATCTGGATCAAATGATTCACAACAAACTGTATAGTTCACAAAAAGCTCGTCTTTGAAATCAGGAATTTTTGTCCTTGCTTTACGGCATATGTTAATTTCAGTCCCAGACATGGTCGGATTGCCATATTTTTCACGTCTTAATTGTTTCAAGCAAGTGACTAACTTTGACTTTGGAGGTTCAATAACATTTTTTTGTCTTACGATGGCCAAAATGGCATTTGGTTTTTGAATACCTTCCTCATATTTTTCTTTAATAAATTGTTTGACTTCATGACTTAAACCTCTGCTAATTAGTTTCGTGTTATTATCAAGCTTATGACCACACCGTGTTATAAAAAGCGAAACGTTGTCGTTAGCAAAATGACACAATAAGTATAATTCAGCTGGACATTCCTTAATTCTGTATTTTCCCGCAGAACAAAGGTACTCGACTTTCCATCCATCTAATGTATTTTTTTAGAAGCAATTTTCTATAAATTTTTTGATGAAACTACTTTCTGTGCTTCTTCTGCAGAATCAAATTCTTGACCTTTTATCCAAACACGATTTGGTTGCCGCTTCTTTCTTTTAGGTTTTGAAACACTTTCTTCATCATTCGACTCATTTTCGTTGAAATCAACTACATATGTTGATTCGGCCATTGTTCGTTTTCTAACTAAAAACTAGATATAATAAGAAATATATAAATTTTAATAAACAACTCGTTCCACTTACCTGAAATAATTTGAACACAAGAAAAGTTTTTTAGTTTAGCTTACACTTTACCAGTTCGCAATAAAAGGTTTTGTGCGCAAGCGTGGTGCTCCCCGCAGTCTTAATCTGTCATGCATTCGCCTTTTCTGTCGTTCTGAAACCTTTTATTTGTCGCTGGCTCAAGTATTCTTGTCGTATGAATGCTGACGTGAACGAAATTATAATTGGCGTGAATTTATACTATTTAATGTGTGATTTCTTGTCGTGCAAAAGACCTATTTTGACGTACCAATATATATTCCCCTTTACCAAATTAGAGAAATCAATTGTGACTACAGGGCCTTCCTACCTCGACTTGCTGTACTTTCTCCTAAACTACTGTTAATTAAACTGTATTTTTTTGTTAACAACAAATAACAGTCATTTGTTGTTTACATCACTTTATCTGAAGAAAAAACAGTGATTCTACTTGCTCACTAAATAGGGTACCACATAGCCTTAATTTAATTCGATTGAAGACCGTTTATGAAATTTGTACACTGGAGTGAACATATTGTAACAACGAACTTCGAAAGGGGATAATTATATTATATTTTACTATAAATATTATTCTGTCTTTCAAACCCTTATTTTAATTTAAATACTGTTGAGAAAAACATTTTTTTCTAGAGTTGTGTTGTGTTTAACCCTTCCGTGACCGTGCGGGGTAACTCAGT
>JABXWE010104847.1:0-12722 GCA_014611495.1 Limonius californicus | reverse complement strand
GAAGTAATGTGAAAGCGGTTCCGGGGATCCAGATAACTCTAGAAAATTGGCTTAATTGTTGGCACCTACTAAAAATTTTAAATCTTGTGGTTTTTTGTTCTAGATAAGTAAAAAGCTGAACTGATGTCATATAAACATTTTTACGTTCATTTCAAATATATAAAACATTGATGAACCCCTTATGAGCACGATATTTACAACGCTTAAAAGTTGCTTTAGATAGTCCAAGTTCGTCAATTGATATTGAAGCTGGCAACTTAGTTGCGGAAATACGTTGGTAACGAGTTTCCCAAAGTTTTATACATACATAATACATATACTTGAGCCACTCTCTCCATTCAATCATACATACATGTTAAATATCCAATTAGGTTGTTGGTTGATTATTATATTTTCAAGTCTCTGAAATTCACGTTGTTTTTTTAAATAGGCATCGAAGGTAAATGCTAGGCAGTGCTAAGTTTTAATATTTCCGTTAAACACAACGTATTTAAATGTAATTACGATCATGTCTTTGTTTACGTCAGCCATTGCAAAGGGTTAAAATAGAAATGAGTTAGCTGCTGCCAACCAGCCTGTCTACTGTTAACTTACGACAAAGAGAGATCCGTACCACATGTGCTTGACAATACAAACAAGCAATTTTTTGACCAAACTTGGCAGAAACTTTTATCTACTAAAAGGTAGGAATTGATTAAAATTTTAAAGAAAAAGAACAAAATATAAACATAATTTTTGTTAATAATGGGTTGGTCCCAGTCTATTGATTACACACTCCCCCACTCTTCGTGGCATCGATTCGTGCTGTAGAGCTTGCAGCGTCTGCGGAGTATGCAGCAAGTTCCTCAGTCTTCTCACCATAATGTCCCAAACATGCTCGATGGGCGAAAGATCGGGAGATCGGGGTGGCCATGGCAAGAGATTGGCATTATCCTCTGCAAGCCGGTCCGTAGAACGTCTTGCAATATGTGGACGGGCATTATCCTGCTGGAAAAGCTAGTCTTCCAACTGCTGAAGAAATGGAAGAATATGGGGTTCTACCACCTCATCCACATATCGCTGGGCGTTCATATTGCCTCGGATGAATAACAAACGGGACCTACTCCCATAAGTTATAGCACCCCATACCACAATCCCCACAGTTGGTGGTGCACATGCCTCGCAACAGAAAATTCAACATTGCGACGTTCCCCACGTGTTCGTCTCATACGGCCATCATGCATCCCCAAGCAGAATCGGGATTCATCACTGAACACCACCCTATGCCACTGGAGGTTCCAGTGCAGTCGCAACCTACACCACTCCAAACGTAGCTTTCGGTGTTGAGTCGTTAGTGGTAACACAAGATGTGGCCAATATGATTGCAAGCCAAAAGATCTGATTCTATGGTAAACTGTTCGAAGGGTTACAGGACGACCTTCGTTAGCTAACCATCGATCGGAAATGGATCTGATACTGGAGAATCGGCCTCTTGTTGCCATAAGTCCAAGATGGCGGTCCTGCACCTCATTTGTTCTTCGCCCCCCGGTTCCTCTTCTGCGACGTTCCTGACTCTCCCTAGTCCATGCCTGATAGCAGCGCATGATGGTGGATTGGTTCCGGTTAAGGCGATTTGCAATTTCTCTGAACGAAAAGCCATTTTCGCGCAAACCAACAAGTCGAATTCGCTTAATTGGCGGTAATTTCCACGTTGGCGCACTCTAGGCATGATCACACCCTCAAAACAAACGATCAAAAGCGAAAACAAAGAACTGAACAAAATCTCGCAAAACATACACCTGATAAAATTGTTAGAAAAAACTGTCAGATAAGCCATTATCACGTGATCCATATTAATAAAATTTTAATCAGTTGCTACCTTTTAGTAGTCAAACGTTTCTGTCAAGTTTGGTCAAAAAATTCCTACCCCTTCTTGGTGTTGCGATTTCCATGTCAGATACGGGAAGCTAAACCTATCGGTGGGCTTTGTCTCGTATATTCCTGTGCCAACACTCGTCTCGGCTGTGTACCAGATCAGGCTTCCAAGCGGAAGGTTCTTTCCACGCTAATCGATTCTGAATTATGACCTCGAAGAGTGTGGCTACGAAGTGTTTTGGAGTCATATGTTCCGTCCCCATTTCAAATATGGGACCCCCTATGTACCAGTCGCACTCATATGCTCTGTGCCTTCGCATATCTCATATTACGAGTTCTGCAATATGTATGGTCCTAATCGAACCTCTTCCCTGATCACAATGGAGAGAGGAGGAAGATCCAGGAGAATCTCCATTACAGCGGTGGGCGTTGTTTTAATAACCCCCGTAATGTTTAACCATGTTGTATTTGCCTAGTTTTAATTTGATGTTTTCCTGCTTGACCTTAGTCAACCACACCAGGGCTGCATAAGTTATAGCTGATCTGACCACTCTGGTGTTATACCAATGCACCATGCTTGGTCTTAAGCCCCATGGTTTATCGTAGGTTCACCGGACTACCGCTAGGATAGTTTCCGCTTTCCTGGGAACGTTCTCAATGTGCTGGTTCTAGGTAAATTTAGAGTCTAAAGGAATTACCAAATAGTTTACCTCCCTCGAGAGGTGTGGGACCCGCCACATCTCTTCTTCGTGTGAATGGTCCTGTAGTGGTTTTTGGGGGTTAAAGATGAAGCCTTTTCCTTCCCTCCATCTGATGGATTAGAGCCCTCTGTATGTAATACCTGACGATATTAATAAATCTTCCGTCAACTAGGACGACCAAATCCTCTACATATCCTAGGGGAGAAAAGTCTTCATTACTGAGCTCCCTTAGCAGCCCATCCATGACAAGGTTCCACAGCAGAGCAGGCATCCTACTGCCGTTTGGATGGTTCAGTAGTAACGTAAATACCACCTATCTCTTAACATGCAGTCTATCTATCTGCAGCAAGTTCCCTCTAGCCCTATTTCTGTAATGGGTGCGGTAATCGAGTTGAACGATGTGTTATCAAATGCTCATATGTTCATAAAGGTCTATAAAAGGGTCTCTGTATTTCCAAGCTACTTTTTCACCCTCCAGATAAGATGGTGTAGAGCTGTTTCTGTTAACAGCCCTGCTGTAGGGGACTATTACCCAGCACACCGTCTCTGATGTAGCTGTCGAGCAGATTCTCCGTTGAGTATAACATGTATTGTATGTTGCCATAGTCGACAGTTTTTCTTTACCCGATGATTTTTAGCACCTGCCGACTTCTATTTTATTGTAATTAAGGATGCAAACCAGTGGTCTTTGAGCATATAGGCTGACGTCACGAAGACAATTTCATACTGTTTGTATTAATATCAGCCTTCTAGCATCAGCAGCAGCAAACTTACCTCGAAGTTGCAAAAGGTAACGATCATTTCTTGGTGTTGTTAATGTTGGCCAACTTTGTCGTCGTCTTCGTTGAACATCTCCAGTTTAAAAAAGCGGTTCCAAAATCGAGCAAATTTGGCTCGCCCCAAACACCTGGGAAACAGCTTCCTGTGTTCGTCCATCTTTCAATTAACCTATGGCCCCCCAGGTCTCCAATTCATATAGATCATGGTTCTGTTTCTTCTGGTTCTTCATTGCAAAGAAATTAAAAATAAGCTGTGAACAGGAGCGTGTTGACGCGCTTTACTGCCCCCCAGCGAAGATCGCGTGTCAACTTGCAGGAACTAACGAAAACGCGTCTAAAACCGTTCAGTTTGTTGTTTAAAAATGTTGCAGTTCAAATATAAAAATATTTGCAGGTGTTATTTTAACTGGCTATTTGTTTTTCTTGTTAATATTGTTAAATATTCTTTAATTGTTTTGTGCAGTGTACAGTAACATTATAATTCACCCTCATATGTCTGGAAGCTACCGTCGGTCATCGAGCGTCAAATCGGGAGATGAAACGGTTATCGGGTATGAATCCTCCATTGAAGTATTTAAGAACCAGTGTCAAGCCATTTAGGCATTCTATTAAGAATCCGTTCTAGTTTTTAATACTTTTTTGTTTCGTACGATAAAGCGTTACACAGTTTTAGAAAATGCATGGTTTCTTAAATAAAGTCGTGACATAGTAATTCCAGCCTATACATTTGTGTTTGAGATCTGTGGGATGGTTTTTGTTTATACAAGAAGCTACAACTATGCTTGTGAACTTTACCACTTACTGTATTCTCATTTGTCAGTAACTTCTGCCGGTCTACATCACTTACATCTGTGATCCGTCCTGTGGCTCTAAATCCTTATAAGGTTTGAGTTACTGGGGTTGGGTGATTGACATTCTGTTCGGATATTTTTCTTTTAGTAAGTTGTCACTTCACAACATCCAAATGAAAATATCATTATTCAAGTAAAACCGTTTCAGAACCCTTCTTACAGACATGGGGCCAAACCTAGCAACTGGTGGTCAAAATAATACAAAGTCTATGCAGTAGAGAATAGAGTTGAATGAGCTATGTTAAAATTCGTAGGTAGCGTAAAGGGGCGTTCTCACGATTCAACTTTCGTTGAACAACTTTGTGAAACCTACGTTGATCAACATCTCAGGGTTCACTAAAAATTTAAAAAGAATACAATTCACAACTTACATAACATTACCGTAAGATTAACTAATAAAAAACTAGTGTAGAATACAGTGGCATCAACAACATTTGTGAAAAACAAAATCTAAGTCGTTACTTAAACCTTCCTTTTTTCCATTCATTCATACTATCTGCAACATGCACCCTAAACTTAACTAAGTGAAGTACGGTCGCCTCAGCCGGGGTTCGAAGACACGGCCGATCGGCCGCATTTCACTGTGAACTCGAGTGGTAGCGCGTATTTGCACTGCTCCACCGAGGTTCCTACTTAAGCCTTACTTAAGTAACCTAATTTGTTTAATAGTTATTGACGTATAGTTCCGTAACTACAATTATTTATTATTTTAGAGGTTTAGAACACACAGAATATCTATTTCTGGGTGCATAATTGAATACGGAGATTACAATATTTGTATATGTCAGTTAAAGTCTTGCTCCCATTTGCTAATCGTGTGAATTGCTTGAGAAACCTGGATGAATTCTTTTAAAGTTATTTAAAATGTTTAATCATTAGTTATACATAAACAGATAAAGAGAGAGGGAGGGAGAGAGAGAGAGAGTACATATACTGTCTGAAAGTGTCAAGTTATCACTAAGTTAGAGTTTTTGTTTCATATCTAAAAAAATAACGGTATTCAATTAAAATAAATAATTATGTAATAATTGTGCCTATCCAATTTATCATATGCTACATAATTAGATAGATTTACAAAATGCACCTTGGGAGTTTCAAACGGATTTTTCCATATTACAACTGTGTTTGCAGGAGTCTGAACAGAGAAAAAAATTGGTAATCTTTTGCAGAGATTTCAAAATTAATATACAAATATCAGCTGTGAAGTATTTTTTAATGTCATGAAAACCGCATGGTACCCGCAATATACATTTTCTTAAATAATGAGCGATCAAAAAGTTTTCAAATTAGAATTGGCTGTGAGTGCTACAAGGCATGTCGTAGCTGTCATTTTACGCACTGCCCGTACCTTGTGTTTATTTTTTCTAATATAAACACAAACAAAGCGAAGTTAACCTCAAAGCGTATCTCGTCACAATAAAACCCATTTTAAAAATAAACAAACAAATTATAACCATATTAAACAATTTTGACAGGTGAATAAATTGTTTTAATTTGACTGTTGTTTAAATCGGCAAATTTTATCACACGTTATATCCCGCTCTGTTCTCCACATTTTTGTGTGGCTCGAAAATTACAATGTAGTTATAACTAACCAGCTTAAAGTAAGTATGTGAAGTAAATATTTTGGGTTTTAAAGTAAAATTTATTTGTAGTAAGTTAGCTGTACTTTGGTAACTATGAAATAGTAATTATACACCAAGGTACAGAAGCAATTTTTCTTAGCCGAACATTATTATGATCCCGAGATGCGCAGCATCGAGGGGAATAAGTTGTGAGGCTAAGAAAAAGCTTCTGTACCGTGGTTTATATATTATTTTTTCCACTACTAGAACATTTAACGAATTTTCCAACAATAATTTCTGCAGTTCTTTTGAATTAAAACCGATCCAATAAGTATCAAGGTAGTTTTTCACAGAAAACAACTGAAATTTGACATTGACTTTACTTTTAATTTTATTATTTGTACGATTTGTCAAAATGGAAGATGATGGTGATTGTACTCCTCCCGAAATTAGAAAAGAAGCTGGGAAAATCCAGTACGACAAATTACTATTATTATCCGGTCGTGGCGCGAAATTTAACGCTTTTCTAACGTTCTTTCCTACTAAAAAACGATTACTTTTCTTTGTGATTGCCAAAATTTACTAAATTAACCAACAAATTTTGTAGCTGTCATCAACGTAAAAATGTATCAAGGAATGTCACTATCGTCAATTGTTTTTTTATCTCCTAGTAGGAGTTAATGAAAAATTATCTCCTACTAGGAGAGAAATTCATCTTCTTAACCCGAAAACGACATAAATAATGGCATCTTCTACTACTAGTAGTGGAAAAAAGCTGTTAAACAGTGTTACGAGCCGTAGGGCTAACCTAAAGACGGCTAATATTATGTAGTTAATACTGTTTATAAAAAATCTAATGTTCAAGTTGTAACGCTGTAAATGGGAGACGTAAAATACGTATTTACGCATAAAGCAGTGGATTGTTTTGAGATAAATGTTTCTATTCATTGTACTTATTAATTTATATTTGAGAAGCTTTTTACAAATAATCCGGGGGGCTTGGGACCCCACATGACAATAGCATTTAGAATTCATATTGGCGAAATGAGACCATTTGTGCTTATTCGTAGTTCAACCCTAGCTGTGTACGTACTTTGAAATCAACAAAGTAAGCTTTTTAACACTTTCCGCCATTTTTAACCCTTTTTGAAGACGGCATCCTTCCCTAACAATCTCCTCTAATGGATCCCGTCCCTTATACTCTCATTTACGCGGCAGTGCGAGGAAAACAGCAATTAAAGGTGTGTCAAAGGACTATGACGTCATACGTTGGCGCCAAAATTAAGGTATACATGCAATTATTACTTTACACTCAACAAACATAAGTAAGTTTTTTTTATAAATTTGAGACAATGTGAGCGACTCCATTTCATAATAAAATACATGATATGTTACAAAATTCACGCCCCGCCTGTCTATATCGTATCAAGAGATCCAAAAAAAGCTGATTCTCAGCGGGCTGTGGAATGAAAAGTCACGTCTTTAGTAGACTAAAGGAATGTTTATGATGATTGATAAATTAGTTATCTTTTTTTGATACGAATCTGACAGATTGTTAAAATGATTTTTAATACATTTCAAAGAGCAATCATTATTGAATCTTACTTTTGGAACGGCTTTCAAGTTGACGGAGAATGGACCTATTCGATTCCTCCTTGTTTTGAGGAATTCCGAGAGAGGTATCCCAATGAAATTATTACATACCGAAAATTTTATGCTTTGGTTAAGAATTTAGTCAGCAATTGTCGAGAAACTGGAAGTGCTGGAAGGAAAGAAGGGTCTGGTAGACTAAAGACCTGCTTTAATTGAAACTATAAGACAACGAATTGACGAGGCTCCAGAAACACCAATTAGACATTTATGCCAGCAAGTTGATGATTTAAGTTACGGTATCTACATGCCACAGAATATTGAGACAAGCTTTGCATCTGCATCCTTACCGATTTATTTCCGTTCAGGAGCTTTTAGAACGGGATTATCCAAAAAGAGTTCAGTTTTGTCGTTTGTTTTTGGATAAACTCCTTTTTTACCGACGAAGCCTGGTTTTACCTTATTGGGTATGTTAATTCACAGAATATGCGGATTTGGAGTAGCGAGAATGCACACGTTACAATTAAAGCTCCCCTTCATCCACAGAAAATAGGAGTCTGGGTTGGAATGAGTATTTGAGAATATTTTTCGAAGGCACGCTAACTGCAGCAAGGTCCAGGAACGAATTATTGCAACTTTTCTTGAATGAACTTCACGATGATGAGCTACGGGATAGTTTTCCGCAACAGGATGGCGCAACAGCTCATGCAGCTGCAGATACAATTAATTTTTTACGCAAATATTTTGATGACCGAATCATTAGTAGGAATACTGCAACACCCTGGCCCCCTCGCTCTTGTGATATTACTGTTTTGGACTTTTTTCTATGGCCCTATTTGAAAAACACCATTTTTAAAACTCCAGTTTCATGATTTCATTATTATTTAATTCCAGCTAACATAACCTAACCTGAAATTGACATTATAAACATTCCTTTAGTCTAATAAAGCCGTGACTTTTCATTCCACAGCCCGCTGGGGATCAGCTTTTTTTGGATCTCTTGATAGTTGTACCTCAACGTTTTATTTGTCATCTCACGGTACAAATGTAAACCTGCATTATGATATGACCAAATTTTTCTACCGCCATAAACTTTAGTGTAAATTATTTGTAATACACATTCTGACGCAAAAAATACAATATTTGGTCAATAAATGTATTTTGAATGTCATCTTTTTTGTAATTTGTTTAATAATAGTATATTATATACCTAGGTTGAGAAGTGAGCTATTATTTACCGAGAAATTTTATATCCTGAGGCGCGTAGCGCCGAAGGATATAATTTTCGAGGTAAATAATTGCCTTCTCAACCGAAGTATATATAGTATTTTTTTTACTACTAATAGTACCAAAAGATCTTATTTTTATTTTAAAATTAGCCATTTCCCCTATTATTCAAACATATCGAAATATTAAGTAGCCTGGTTATCAAGGCAACGAATAAAACAATTGAAACTGATGGGTTCCAATGAACGTCATTATTCTAAAATAATTGGAAGGTTTTAAGTAAAAGTATTACAATAAAATATTAAAATATGGCTGAGAATCTTAACGAACAAAGCGACAGTGATTTAGAAATGGAAAACTGTACTCCGCCTGAGCTTCGAGAGGCAGCGGCTAGTGATTTTCATATTTTTTGATAATTTTCATTATCTTTATTAACCTAGGTAAATAATGAATTATTATTATTTACCTAGGTTAATAATGAACTACTTCTCATTACACAAATGAGGTAAACAATAAGGTTTTCTCATGTTAGTAGTAAAAAAACAATATTCTGTATTCCTGTAAACATAAACAAAATAATGTCAATATCAAAAAGTAGGTAAATGAGATTTACTTTATTGTTGATGTGTGCATTCTAGAAAAACATTCTACACAGATTGGTAGTTTTCCTGGACAGATGTAAAGAACAGCGTTTTGTTTTTTATCAGGTGCATGTATTTCATGATTACTGGTACCATTTTCGGTATCTGTCTTAGGGTCAGACGAGCTACTCTCAGTTGAAACTACATAGTTGGTACGTGTATTATGTAGAAATGTGCGTGATAATATGTATGCATACGGCGCAGAATCAAATAAACTTAATTAGGCGCCGCGTGCATATGTACTATGCACACCACTAATGAGCTAATTAAACACAAAAATTAAATAATTAATAATATATATTGTCACTGAAGCACTCTAGCAGCAAGAATTTTCAATAAAATTACTCCGGCGCGATAGACCCAACCGCAAAATTTGGCACGGGCGTTCAAAGTGTTAATATATAAAAAATATTCTACATTAATGCAAAATATGTTTTCAATAAAGTATTACATACATACATAAATACTAAAGTAATAAAAATTACATTCCTACAAATTTTAGATCACAGCTAGGTAAATAAGCATACCTACGGATTTATTTCTGTATTAATTGCATAGTTCTATAGTAATTAAAAATGCCTATTTCACCACTGAATTCAGGAATATATTGATGGTCTTCCTACTGATCATTTTTATTTTCTTTCACTAAGTAATCATCTAATTCGATTTCATCTAAACGTTTTCCCTTAAATGTTTCAAATGTGCTAGTTTTTGAAAGCAACGGCAATTTACTTACTTTCGCGGTCTGATAAACGTCGTCAGGCAATCGATAAAATTCTGAATGCGTTTTTTCCGTGTGGCCAATGAACGTAGCCAACTGTTCTAATTCCTTTTTATCCCTTCTAAATATTTGTGTAATTGTTGCTAGATGTTTGCTTAGCTTAGTTGATGTTAACAGAGATGCTTTCTGAGTATCACCCAATGCGAGTTTAGCATTTTTTTTTCATAACTATATAGCCTGTTAAGGGGTTTTAGGTATTTGGTATTCCGAAAAGGTATGGATTATCTTCAGTCATAAAATTATGTCTGAGAGTTATGACAAATTGAATAGATTCAACAGTATGTTTGTCAAATAGCACTGGAACTCCTCTTCCCCCTTTTCCTCGAATAACAACTCGTTTCAGTGACCGATACAAAATTTTTTCAGAATTAGTTAAAGCTTTTTCAGGTTCAGACGAAGGAATCATATCATAGATTTTCATAAATCCTAATAAAGTAATACGTTGCAGTTCACCTACCCTTCTCTTGTTAAATATCATGGCACTACAAAAAATTCCCTCTAATAATTTGCGATATGCTTTTGAGTCATTTGAATTTTCCACTAAACGAGTTTTGGCTTCTATAATCAATTCTTTTAGGTATCTTTCGAATTTCTGTAATAAAAGCGTAAATAGTAATTAAAATTCATTATTTGAATGTTGCGTGTGCGCGTGTGTGCAGTGTGCGGGCGCGTAGTTAGTATGTGGGTGTACTTTTTATGTGGGCATGCGTTTTAAATAATCAAACTAATAATTTCATGCTCATTTTCTTAATTATTGCCGAAATAAGTAAACAAAAAATCAGATCAACCAAAACTTTTCTAATACGATACACATAAGAAAACATCAATCAATTATTTCAGCAACTAATATAGAAAATAGAGAAGGCAAAATGTGCATATGAATAGTTTCTAACAATAAGCATTATAATAACTCACTTTAATATCTTCGGCTACAGGTATTAGAGTTGGTTTGTTGAACTTATTAATGGCTAAATTTTGTCCAGCTTCACTGGATGTATCATGAGCCCAGTCTGTTTCTGGAAGACGAATTAAAGTTTGGAACTTATCTAGTCGTTCTTTAGAAGGATTTTCTTTCTGTATTTCAATAGAGAATCCCGTATTAATGGCATTTTTAATTAAAGTGCCCATTTGAAGAGCTAAAGATGGTGATTTGTACGTTCGATTTTGTTCGTCGTATTCTGCTATGGTTTGAGTAGCCTTCACTAGAACTTTCAATTTATGGGGAATTAAAATGTCCACCAATTTCAACGTATGATTTTCCTGAGTTTTTCTAACCTCAATAAATAAACTGGCTAACCGGCTCAAATATCTCTTCGCAACGAATAATAGATGCTTCTCTTTACGACTTCTAATATATCGTCGGCCAACTTCGCAAATAATTTGATCTTTTTTGTTTGTTTGTTTTATTTAACGTCGGCCTATTTCTGCTACTAAGGCTAACCACCGACGCCAGGGAGCGATTCTGCCACATCTGGAAATTTAGCCTGTTTGAGGGTTCTTTTGACGTGCCCAACAACACGGGGCCTACGATTTTACTTCCTATCCGAGAAGAAGGGCCGTTTTAGCGTTTTTTATCGTTCAGGAAAAAAACACCGACCTCGGCGTCCGGATTCGAACCCAGGACAGCTGCGTGGAAGGCATACAGCCAACCTATCTGAGCTACCGGCGCCGGTTAATCTTTTTTAACTGTCAATGAAACATCATCTGCCCTCAGCATAGACAGCAGACCACTAACTTTTAGTGGATCGTTAGGACCAAAACATCCAACCATTAGCGTTTGTCCTTCAATCTGTGCACCGTTTTGATGGGTCCGCATTAAAAAAACATTTTTTGCGTGCCGTCTTAAACTCCTCGGAGCAAATTATCCTCGACAAAATTTACAAACAATGAAATTATTCGTCTCGGACTTTTTCCCTATCATCACCGGCGCAATATTGGAACTAGTGGGTGAAGTCACCTTCTCGCCGCAACCTGTCAACCAATTTTTTTCGTTTTTTTGAATTTTTATCAAAAGTCATCATTTCTTGTACGGCGATTTCGTCGGAATGATTTCTCTCTAAAAGGCGGAAAAAATTACCAACGTCTTGATCGCAAAACAAACAACGGTGCTTCCTTCTAACACGTTGACTTTTTGTTGATTTTGACTGATTCGTCATTACTTCATCTTCCCAAGTTACAGGCTCAGATGTTGCGATTACCAAAGAAGTTCCTAAGCGTGTGTCATACAAATTGGCTAAAGACATATTTTCTTTATTATGCAGAAGTCCATCAAAAATAATAGAAACATTACTATCAGTATTCTCTTCATCAGTCGGCGGGAAATATTTTAATCCCGAACTTGACCCTTTTACATTTGGGTACGTACCAGAAGGATCTATAAATTAAAGTAATTTCTTCAGGAACTATATAAATTAAAGAAAATTTGCTTGATATAAATATTAGCGCGTATTTCAGATTTGGGTAATGTAGGTACAGGGTCATCACATGAAAATTTGAGATTCTACTGCAGCTTTGTTCTTTTTGGAGATATCGGAAGTTTAAAAATGCTTCAGTGACTAATTTTTAACAAGGAAGACATTGTTTTTCTCACTAAAACAACCGAACATTGCATTACAGAGATATACATAGCTATCAATTTTGCGTTTTCTTATGAAACACCCTATAGGTATACTATTTTCATACTGTTTCACTTTACACGATGACACCGAAATAACTTTTTTATTTTAAAAGCAA